>JAVSCE010013892.1:0-48818 GCA_032199065.1 Smutsia gigantea
AACTGTCAGCATTAAAAATTACTGTAATATCAACTCCATGCTCTATTGATAAAAGGAAATCATTGACTATTTTCCAGGAGCAACTATTTTTTAAGGTAATTGAGTAATTCTAGGTGATGAGGGTATGCTTTTCTTTACACAAGAATGCCAACTAACATTTGTAGAAGTAATGATATAATTAGAGAATCACCATTTCAACTAATAAAATGACTGATTCAGGCAAAAGTCATCTACAGATGATAAACATCATTAGGTGAAAGGTAGGTGGAGAACCGGACATATAACCCCACAGATTATTTGATTATTTCAGGATAAAACACAACTTTACAATAGAGGGATTACCTTAAGCCTAGTGATCTATGTTGGCATCATGAATAGTGGGACAACCAGGCATTACGGACTTCTTGGTGGGATGCAATATGATGTCATCATCTGTGAGGTATTTTTGTGAAAATTGTCTAACCTGAATTTATTCAAGGCTTTTAGATTGACTTGCAGTTTACAGCAAATACAAGGGTTAGAGCAGAAGTCAGCAAACAGTAGCCCTCAGGCCAAATCCAAAGCCTGTTTTTACACAGCCTTTGCGCTTTGAGCCTTTGGTTTTTACATTTTTTTTTAATTGTAAGAACAAATTAAGAATAAACCAAAAAAACAGAAAGAACATGTGACAGAGATAGTATGTGAACCACAAAGCCTAAAATATTTACTTTCTGGATCTTTAAAGAAAATGTGCCAGCCATATAGGTTGGGTGAGTTGGGGGAGCAAGTTAATTGACTTTATAAGGAAGCAATCATATAAATCCAGAAAGTGGACATTCTATAGAAAAACTAGCTGGGTCTATTCAGTTTTATAGACAAACTAAAGAGATATGGGATGGGAATTTATTCAGAATTGATAGAGATGCAAGAGACAGAGCCAAATGTGAATCCTAATTTGAACAAATGAGCTTTAAAAGATATATTGGGAACTTCCACTTTCAGCCACGCTGAAATAACCAGGGCAAGATATACTTTCTGGCCTGAAAAAACAAACTGTATGAAACCATGATTTTCAAGACATTGAGCATCAGGCAGTGAAGGACAGTGATCCTGAGAGATGGCAAACAGAAGAGGTGAGTCCTACAATTGCCCCATTCGTCTCTGAGTTTCCAGGCTCTGGTATCAGGAACAGAAACCAAAGCAGAGCCCAATAAACTCGCTGAGTTGACGTAGAGCCATGAGTCTGGGGAGACCAGTGAAACTACAATTCATAGTACCGAGGTTCAGAAAGAAGATAGATACATGGAGAGGACCGCAGAGATCTGTGGAAGGTCTCCTTTGAATACTTAGCAGAGACTGATCCACACAAGCCTGTGAGAAAACTAGTAAAGACTAGAGGTTCAAAGAGATTGGAAGGGGTGGTGTGCAGTGCTGATACAGTAGAGTACTCAGGAAGGTCTTGCCTTAATAGTAGGGCTAAACTATACCTTCTCCCGGTGAAATCTGAATCGTTCAAGTTTGTCCTTTATGGGTACTTTCAGTCATCTATAGGATACCATATAGAATTTCCTTATTTATTTTATTTACTTATTTGTCATAGTTAATGATCCTTTATACTAAATTTCCCCCTTTATCTGCTGTGTGATTTCTGTCTCCTATTTGACCCAACTGCTATGTACACTAAGACACATAATAATCAAATTGCCCAAATCCAGCAATAAAGAGAAAATCTTAAAAGCAACCAGAGAAAAAGACATACCACATAAAGAGGAAAAAGATATGAATGACATCAGATATCACATTAGAAGTAATGCAAATGAGAATATAATGTAGCAACATTTTAAAGTACTGAAGAAAAAAGGCTGTCAACCTAGAATTCTACACCAGTGAAATATGTACTTCAAAAGTAAAAGTGAAATAAAGACATTTCAGAAATACAAAAACTAAACTAATTTAAGAAAAAAGACTGTCAACCTAGAATTCTACACCAGTGAAATTTGTATTTCAAAAGTAAAAGTGAAATAAAGACATTTCAGACATACAAAAACTAAACTAATTTATCAGCAGACCCATACTATAAAAAATGTTAAAAGAAATTTTTCAAGCAAAAGAAGGATGTTACCAGCTGGAAATCTGGAGCTACACGAAGTAATGAAGAACACTAGAAATGGTAACTACATAGGCAAATGTATGTTTTTTTCTTATTGTATAATGTTCTTTAAAAGATAGTCAACCCTTTAACAAAAATAATGACAATATTCTATACGGTTTATAGCATATGTAAAAACAAAATGCATGACAACAATAGCCTAAAGGGCAGAAGGGGGAAAATATTATAATGTTCTTATACTATATGTAAAGTGGTATGATTTCACTGGGAGATAGACTGTCATAAGTTAAAGATGAATATGATACGCCCTAAAGCAACCTTTAAAGTAACAAAACAGAGAACTATAGTTAGTAAGTCAACAAACAGGATAAAATGGAATCATAAAAATACCCCATTAATTTTTGAAAAAGCAGTAAAAAGGAAAAAAGAATAGATGGCACAAATAGAAAACAAATATGATAGACTCAAACCTAAATTTGTCAGTAAATCACACTAAATGCAAATGATCAAAACATTACCCATTAAAAAAGGGACAATCTGAATAAAAAGATGAAGAGACCAGTAGGTTACATATTAAAGGGTGGGAAAATTAAACATTTTTTTAATATAATTTATTTTATTATCATTAATCTACAATTACATGTGCAATATTATGGTTATTAAACTACCCCTTCATCAGGTCCCCCCCAACAACCCCATTACAGTCACTGTCCATCAGCGTAGTGAGATGCTATAGAATCACTACTTGTCTTCTCTAAGTTGTACTGCCCTCCCCGTGCCCCCCAACATTACATCTGCTAATCGTAAGGCCCCTTTTTCCCTCTTATCCCTCCCTTCCCGCCCATTTTCCCCAGTCCCTTTCCCTTTGGTAACTATTAGTCCGTTTTTGGGTTCTGTGAGTCCGCTGCTGTTTTGTTCCTTCAGTATTTTTTCTTTGTTCTTATACTCCACATAAGAGTGAAATCATTTGATACTTGTCTTTTTCGGCTTGGCTTATGTCACTGATCATAATACCCTCTAGCTCCATCCATGTTGTTGCAAATGGTAGGATTTGTTTTCTTCTTATGGCTGAATAATATACCATTGTGTATATGTACCACATCTTCTTTATCCATTCATCTACTGATGGACACTTAGGTTGCTTCCATTTCTTGGCTATTGTAAATAGTGCTGCAATAAACATAGGGGTGCATCTGTCCTTTTCAAATTGGGCTGCTGCATTATTAGGGTAAATTCCTAGGAGTGGAATTCCTGGGTCAAATGGTATTTCTATTTTGAGTTTTTTGAGGAACCTCCATGCTGCTTTCCACAATGGTTGAACTAATTTGCAGTCCCACCAGCAGTGTAGGAGGGTTCCCTTTTCTCCACATCCTCGCCAACATTTGTTGTTGTTTGTGTTTTGGATGTTGGCCATCCTCACTAGTGTGAGGTAATATCTCATTGTGGTTTTAATCTGCATTTCTCTGATGATTAGCGATGTGGAGCATCTTTTCATGTGCCTGTTGGCCATCTGAATTTCTTCTTTGGAGAAGTGTCTATTCATGTCCTCTGCCCATTTCTTAATTGGATTATTTGCTTTCTGTTTGTTAAGGTGCATGAGTTCTTTATATATTTTGGATGTCAACCCTTTATCAGATACGTTTTTTATGAATATATTCTCCCATACTGTAGGATGTCTTTTTGTTCTACTGATGGTGTCCTTTGCTGTACAGAAGCTTTTCAGCTTGATATAGTCCCACTTGTTCATTTTTGCTTTTGTTTCCCTTGCCCGGGGAGATATGTTCATGAGGAAGTTGCTCATGTTTATGTCCAAGAGATTTTTGCCTATGTTTTTTTCTAAGAGTTTATGGTTTCATGACTTACATTCAGGTCTTTGATCCACCTTGAGTTTACCTTTGTGTATGGGGCTAGACAGTAGTCCAGTTTCATTCTCTTACATGTAGCTGTCCAGTTTTTCCAACACCAGCTGCTGAAGAGGCTGTCATCTCCCATTGTATATCCAAGGCTCCTTTATCAAATATTAATTGACTGTATATGTTTGGGTTAATGTTTGGATTTTCTATTCTGTTCCACTGGTCTGTGGGTCTGTTTTTGTGCCAATACCAAATTGTCTTGATTACTGTGGCTTTGTAGTAGAGCTTGAAGTCAGGGAGTGTAATTCCCCCTGTTTTATTCCTCCTTCTCAGGATTGCTTTGGCTATTCGGGGTCTTTTGTGGTTCCATATGAATTTTAGAATTATTTGTTCCAGTTCATTGAAGAAAGCTGTTGGTAGTTTGATAGGGATTGCGTTGAATCTGTAGATTGCTTTAGGTAGTATAGCCATTTTGACAATATTTATTCTTCCTAGCCAAGAGCATGGGATGCATTTCCATTTGTTAGTGACCTCTTTAATTTCTCTTAGGAGTGTCTTGTAGTTTTCAGAGTACAGGTCTTTCACTTCCTTCGTTAGGTTTATTCCTAGGTATTTTATTCTTTTTGATGCAATTGTGAATGGAATTGTTTTTCTGATTTCTCTTTCTGTTAGTTCATCATTAGTGTATAGGAAAGCAACAGATTTCTGTGTGTTAATTTTGTATCCTGCAACTTTGCTGAATTCAGATATTAGTTCTAGTAGTTTTGGAATGGAATCTTTAGGGTTTTTTATGTACAGTATCATGTCATCTGCAAATAGTGACAATTTGACTTCTTCTTTACCAATCTGGATGCCTTGTATGTCTTTGTTTTGTCTGATTGCTGTGGCTAGGACCTCCAGTACTATGTTGAATAACAGTGGAGAGAGTGGGCATCCTTGTCTTGTTCCCGATCTTAGATGAAAAGCTTTCAGCGTCTTGCCGTTAAGTATGATGTTAGCTGTGGGTTTGTCATATATAGCCTTTATGATGTTGAGGTACTTGCCCTCTATACCCATTTTGTTGAGAGTTTTAATCAGGAATGGATGCTGAATTTTGTCAAATGCTTTTTCAGCATCTATGGAGATGATCATGTGGTTTTTGTTCTTCTTTTTGTTGATGTGGTGGATGATGTTGATGGATTTTCGAATGTTGTACCATCCTTGCATCCCTGGGATGAATCCCACTTGATCATGGTGTATGATCCTCTTGATGTATTTTTGAATTCGGTTTGCTGATATTTTGTTGAGTATTTTTGCATCTACGTTCATCAGGGATATTGGTCTGTAATTTTCTTTTTTGGTGAGGTCTTTGCCCGGTTTTGGTATTAGAGTGATGCTGGCTTCATAGAATGAGTTTGGAAGTATTCCCTCCTCTTCTATTTTTTGGAAAACTTTAAGGAGAATCGGTGTTATTTCTTCTCTATATGTCTGGTAGAATTCAGAGGTGAATCCATCAGGCCCGGGGTTTTGTTCTTGGGTAGTTTTTTGATTACCAATTCGATTTCGTCACTGGTGATTGGTCTGTTTAGTTTTTCTGTTTCTTGCTTGGTCAGTCTTGGAAGGTTGTATTTTTCTAAGAAGTTGTCCATTTCTTCTATGTTTTCCAGCTTGTTAGCATATAGATTCTCGTAATATTCTCTTATGATTCTTTGTATTTCTGTGGGGTCCGTCGTGATTTTTCCTTTCTCATTTCTGATTGTGTTTATGTGTGTAGATTCTCTTTTTCTCTTAATGAGTCTGGCTAGGGGTTTATCTATTTTGTTTATTTTTTCAAAGAACCAGCTCTTGGTTTCATTGATTTTTTCTATTGTTTTATTCTTCTCAATTTTATTTATTTCTTCTCTAATCTTTATTATGTCCCTCCTTCTGGTGACTTTGGACCTCATTTGTTTTCTTTTTCTAATTTCAGTAATTGTGCCTTTACACTATTCATTTGGGAATGTTCTTCCTTCTTTAAATAGGCCTGGATTGCAATATACTTTCCTCTTAGAACTGCCTTTGCTGCGTCCCACAGAAGTTCTGGCTTTGTGTTGTTGTCATTAGTCTCCATATAGTCTTTGATTTCTGTTTTGATTTGGTCGTTAACCCATTGATTAATTAGGAGAGTGTTGTTAAGTCTCCCTGTATTTGTGAGCCTTTTTGATTTCTTTCTAAAATTTATTTCTAGTTTTATACCTTGGTGATCTGAGAAGTTGGTTGGTAGGATTTCAATATTTTTGAAATTACTGAGGTTCTTTTTGTGGCCTAGTATGTGGTCTATTCTGGAAAATGTTCCATGTGCACTTGAGAAGAATGTGTATCCTGTTGCTTTTGGGTGTAGAGTTCTGTAGATGGCTGTTAGGTCCATCTGTTCTAGTGTGTTGTTCAGTGCCTCTGTGTCTTTCCTTATTTTCTGTCTGGTTGATCTGTCCTCTGGAGTGAGTGGTGTGTTGAAGTCTCCTAAGATGAATGCATTGCTGTCTATTTCCTCCTTTAATTCTGTTAGTATTTGTCTCACATATGCTGGCGCTCCTGTGTTGGGTGCATATATATTTATAATGGTTATATCTTCTTGTTGGACTGACCCCTTTATCATTTTGTAATGTCCTTCTTTATCTTTTGCTACTTTCTTCGTTTTGAAGTCTATTTTGTCTGATACAAGTACTGCAACACCTGCTTTTTTCTCCTTGTTGTTTGCATGAAATATCTTTTTCCATCCCTTCACTTTTAGTCTGTGTATATCTTTGTATTTTAGGTGAGTTTCTTGTAGGCAGCATATAGTTGGGTCTTGCTTTTTTATCCATTCTGTTACTCTGTGTCTTTTGATTGGTGCATTCAGTCCATTTACATTTAGGGTGATTATTGATAGATATGTACTTATTGCCATTGCTGGCTTTAGATTCATGGTTACCAAGGGTTCAAGGGTTGCTTCTTTACTATCTAACAATCTAACTTAACTTTCTTGTTAAGTTATTGTAAACACAGTCTGATGTTTCTTTATTTCTCTCCCTTCTTATTCCTCCTCCTCCATTCTTTCTATAATAGGTGTTTTATTCTTTGCCTTTAGTTAGTATTTGGATGGTCTGCTTTCTTTGCTATGATTTTATTTTCTCTGGTGACATCTTTTTAGCCTTAGGTGTGTTTCCATCTAGAGCGGTCCATTTAAGATATCTTGTAGTGGTGGTTTATGAAAGGCAAACTCTCAACTTTCGTTTATCTGGAAATTGTTTAATCCCTCCATCATATTTAAATGATAATCGTGCTGGATACAATATTCTTGGTTCGAAGCCCTTCTGTTTCATAACGTTAAATATATCATGCCATTCTCTTCTGGCCTGTAAGGTTTCTGTTGAGAAGTCTTATGATAGTCTGATGGGTTATCCTTTGTAGGTGATCTTTTTTCTCTCTCTAGCTGCCTTTAATACCCTGTCTTTATCTTTGATCTTTGCCATCTTAATTATTATGTGTCTTGGTGTTGTCTTCCTTGGGTCCCTTGTGTTGGGAGATCTATGAGCTTCGGTGGACTGCGAGACTACTTCCTTCCCCAGCGAGGGAAAGTTTTCAGCAATTATTTCTTCAAAGACACTTTCTATCCCTTTTTCTCTTTCTTCTTCCTCTGGTACTCCTATAATGCAAATATTGTTCCGTTTGGATTGGTCCCACAGTTCTCTTAATATTCTTTCATTCCTAGAAATCCTTTTATCTCTGTCTGCCTCGGCTGCTCTGTACTCCTGTTCTCTGATTTCTATTCCATTAACAGTCTCTCGCATCTCATCCATTCTGCTGTTAAGCCCATCAATCCCTTGTCTGATTTCTGCATTGTCTTTCCTCACTTCCCTCACTTCCTCCCTCAGCTCTTGCACATTTCTCTGTAGGTCCATCAGCATGGTTATGCCTTTTATTCTGAATTCTTTTTCAGGAAGACTGTGCATTTCCATCCCTTCAGACTCCCTCTCTGGGGTTGTCTGGTTGATTTTGGTCTGAACCATATTCCTCTGTCTTTTCATGGCTATAGAATTAGTCACTGATTGTTGCCACGTATGTCAGCTGGGCTCTTTAAGACTTTAAAAAGAGAAGAAAAAAAAGAGAAAAAGAAAAAAAAAGAAAGAAAGAAAGAAAAAAAAGAAAAAAAGAAAGAAAAGAAAAAACAAAACAAAACAAAAAAAACAACAAAAAAAACCGCCCACCGGACGTAGATTCTGTGGGAATGCTGTAGGAGGCGCTATTGCCCCACTATTCCACAGCTGTGGCTGCGCCGCTCTGCAGGGCCCTTTATCGCTCTGGCAGGGGTGGGAACGAATAGGAGGCTGTTGATCTCAGTGAGAAGTGTAAGTATGGCTACGCTTCCTCAGTCGCCAGCTAAGGCGTCTGAAACTCCCCAGGACTCCCAGCCTCCTGGGCTGAGTGTGCTGGGGCGATCTGGCTCCTCCGCTGGGCTCCTGTCTCTTTAAGACCGCTGAAGAAAGCACGCGCTTTTTTTTTTCCTTCCCGCGAGCCGGCTGCAAGCACCCTGGCGCGTTCCCCGCTCAGATCCTGCCCCTCTGTCTCTCCAATCCCCGCTGCACTGCGCAATGTGGGTCAGCGCCCCCCGTGCAGATCACCTGGGCCGGCCACTTCGCGGGGTGCACCTCCACTCACTCCTGGCTCCGAATCCTCTCCTCCCGCCGGTGCACTGGGGTGGGGGAGGGCTCGGGTCCCACCGGGTCGCGGCTCCGCATCTTACCCGCCTCCTGGGGTGCCGAGTCCTCTCGGGTGCAGCTGCACGCTGTGCGCTTTCCCGTGTATTCTCGTCTCTCTTTTAGGAATAGATGTATTTGCTGTGTTTTCGTAGATAAACATAGTGTTGGGAGGAGACCTCCGCCGCCCTGCCCACCCCACCATCCTCCCGGAAGTCCAAATTGTACATTTTTAAACACTAGTCAAAAAACTAGAGTGGCTGCATTACTTAACATCAAACAAAGTACATTTCAGAACAAAGAATATTAAGAGCAATAGCAAAGGTAATTTCATAATAATGAAGTCAGTCAAGAAGATGTAACAATGCTAAACATTTATGCCTTTACTAAGAGTTTCAAAATACATGAAGGAAAAAGTGATAGAACTACAAGCAGAAATACACAAATTCACAATTCAGTACATCTCTCAATAACTGAAAGAACAAGTGAACAGAAAATAAAAAAGGGTCTAGAGGACTGGAAGCAGATACCAGCCAACTTAACCTAACTAGAACTGGACTTGGTAGAACACTTGCCTTAACTTAGATTGTACATTACTTTAAAGTACACATCTTACCAAGAAAGACCATATTATGGATCATAAAAAAGTCTCAATAAATTTAAAAGGATTCAAGTTCAACAAGGTGTGTTCTCAACTGCAGTGTAATTAAATTAGAAGTCAGTAATGGAAAGATGTCTGGAAAATCTAAAATATTTAAAAAGTTTCTAAGCCCATGGGTAAAAGGATAAGTCAAAATGGAAATTAGAAAGTTTTTGCAATTGGGTGAAAATGAAGACACAATATATCAAGTTGGTGGGATGTCAGTAAAACAGTACTTAGGGAAATTCATAGCACTAATAAATGCCTACACTTTTGAGGGTTCAACTTAACGATTTTTCAACTTTATGAAGGTGCAAAGGCAATATACATTCAGTAGAAACCATAATTTCAGATTTTGAATTTTGATCTTTTCTTAGGCTAGTGATATGATGTGGTTACTGTATTGTGATGCTGGGCAGTGGCAATGAGCCACAGCTCCCAGTCAGCCACACAGTCACAAGGGTAAACGACCAATATGCTTAAAACTGTTCTGTACACATACAGCCATTCTGTTTTTCCACTTTCAGTACTGTATTCAATAAATTACATGAGATACTCAACACTTTATTATAAAATAGACTTTCTGTTAGATGATTTTGCCCAACTTAGGGTAATAAAAGTGTTCTGAGCATGTTTAAGGTAGGATATGCTAAGCTGTGATGGTTGGTAGTTAGATGTATAAAATGCATTTCAATTTATGATATTTCAACATACAATGGGTTTTTCAGGACCTAACCCTAGCATAAGTTGAGGAAGATTTGAATTAGGAAAGAAAAAATATTTCACATTATTGATCTCAGCTTCTACCTTAAGAACTAGAAAAATAAGAGCAAATGAAACCCAAAGTAAGCAGAAGAAACAAAATAAATATTAAATCAGAAATCAGTGAAATAGAAAACAAAAACAGATAAAATCAGTAAAACCCAAAAGCTGGTTCTTTGAGAAGATTAATTGAACCAATAAACCTCTAGCTAGACTGATCAGGGTAAAAAAAAGAGAAAACACAAATTACCACTGTCAGGAATAGAAAAAGTGACATCACTACAGATTCTAAAAGTATTAAAAGGGTAATGGAATAATCTGAGCAACTTTATGCTGATAAATTTGGCAACCTAGGTGAAATGGAAAAATTTCTTGAGAGACAAACTATCAGAGCTCACTCAAGAAGAACTAGTCTTAACCCTCTATCTGTTACAAAAATTGAAATTACAGTTAAACTTTTCCCCAAAGGGAATTCCAGGACCAAATGGCTTAACTGGTGAATTTTACCAGACATTTAAGGAAAATATAATATCAGTTATACAAATTCTTTTAAAAACTTAAAGAGAAGAGAATATCCCCAACTCATTCTGTGAGACCATTACCCTAATACCAAAACCATTCAGATATTACAAGAAAAGTACAAACCAATATCCCTCATGAACATAAATATAAAAACTTTAAGCAATATTTTAGTTAATTGAATCCAACTATGTATTAAAAGGGTAGAAAAACATGAATAAGTGAGATTTATCCCAAGAATTTAGGGTTGATTTAACCTTCAAAAATTAATATAATTCACAATATAAACAAACTAAAAAAGAAAGACTACATGATTATCTCAATACACACAGACAAAGCACTTGACAAAATTCAACATCCATTCTTGATGAAAATTCTAAACAGACTAGGAATAGAAAATAACCTTTTCAGCCTGATAAAGGACATTTGCAAAGAAGATCTACAGCTAGCACTGTGTTTAAACGGTAAAAGACCCATAAAGTCAAGCAGAACAAGACAAGGATGTCTGCTTTCACACTTCTATTCAGCATCATCCTGGAGGTTCTAGCCAGTAAACAGGAAAGAAAAAAATAAAAGGCACTCAGAATAGAAAGGAAAAAGTAAAGTTGTCTTTTTTCATAGATAATAAAATTGTCTATGTAAAGACTACAAAAAACTACTGGTAACTAGAAAGTTATTTTAGCTTCCTAAGATCAATATACACACAGCAGTTGTATTTTTGCATACTAACAGTAGCAACCAGAAATTGCTATTTTTTAAAATGCCATTTACAGTAGCATCAAAAAAGTAAATACTTAGGTAATCTGACAAAAGATGTGGAAGACCTGTACATCAAAAACTATAAAACACTGATGAGTGAACTTAGGTGGCAATATATATCTTGTTCATGGGTTGGAAGACTCAATGTTGGTAAAATGTCAGTTTTCCCCAAATTGATCTGTAGGTTCAACACAATCCAAATCAAAATCCCAGCAAGCTTTTTGGTAGAACTTGACAAGTCCAATTTATTAGTTTGCCCTGAAACTCATGTGGAAATGCAAAGGAACTAGAATAGCAAACAATTTTGAAAAAGAAGAGTAAAGACTTCAAGTCTACGTGACTTGAAGAATTATTATAAAACTACAGTAATTAAAACAGTGTGGTATCAGACTAAAGATAGACAAGCATAAATGGAACAGTAGAGTCACAAATCCACACAAATGTGGACAATTGATTTTTTACAAAGGTGAAAAGGTTATGTGGTGGAAAAAGGGTAGCCTTTCCAAAAAATGGTGCTGGAAAATTTGATATACATACACTAAAAAAAAAGTGGATCCATACTTTGCACCGTATATGAAAATTAACTCAAAATCGATCATAGACTGGAACCATAAAACTTACAGAAGATACAGAGGTGAAAATCTTTAAGACCTTGGATTAGGCAAAGATTTCAATATGACACCAAAGCATGATCCACAAATTGATAAATTGGGCTTCATCAAAATTTAAAACTTCTACTCTTCATAGGACACTGTGAAGAAAATGAAAATATAAGCCACAAACTGAGAGAAAATATTTGCAAAGCATATATTTTGAGGATTTGTATCCACAATATGTAAATAACTCTCAAAACTCACTAATAAGAAAACAATGCAAATTTTTAGGAATGGGCAAAAGATTTGAACAGACACTTCACCAAAGAAAATGTATGCTCAAATAAGCACATGAAAAGATGCTCAAAATCATTAGGCATTAGGGAAATACAAGTCAAAACCACAGCAGGATACATCCACTGCCTATTAAAATGGCTAAAATTAAAAAGAATGGTGACAATATAAAACTCATACACTGTTGGTGGGAATATAAAATGGTACAACCACTTTAGAAAAGAGTTTGGTAATTTCTTAAGTTAAACATAAACCTACCATATGATCCAGCCTCTCCACTATTAGATATTTGCCCAAGAGAAAAAGAAATATATACGCATACATAGACTTGTAGATGAGTGTTCAAAACAAGTTTGTTTGCAGTAGTCAAAAACTGGAAACAACCCAAATGTCCATCAGGTGGTTAGATAAAGTGGTGTACAATGGAATACTATACAGTAATTTCAAAAGGAAGATGCTCTTGATACTTAAATAATGTGAATGAATCTAAAAAAATAATTATTCTAAGTGGAAGAAGCCTAGACAAATAAGAGCACATATCTTACAATTCCATGTACATAAAAAATACATCCTAATCTAAAGTGACAGAAACCAGATCAGTAGTTGGAAAGGAAAAGGCAGAGTGGTGTGAGAGGAATTTCAATGGAGTACTCATCAGAAAAAGGGCACGGCAGATGCAGTGTCCTGTGAGGACCTGCTTCCTGCCTTGTGAATGATTCTCATTGTACCTTCACATGGCAGTGACTTGCGAGATGAAGCAAGCAGTCTTGCTTAATTAATCACATTAATGAAGGTTCTACCCTCATCAGCTAATTACCTCCCACCTCCTACTACCATGATATTGGGAGTTAGGATTTCAACATATGAATTTTGGAGGGACAGAAATATTCAGTCCGTAACAACATAATAAATGAATTTTCAGAAAAGTGAGACAGAAAAATGTTATGTCAAGATATAATAGCAATATAGTGTTATTTATTGTATTATACAAAGTACACCACCAAAAATGCTTTTGTAATATATAAATGTGTCATTACTCATTCATCTTCATTCTATTATATATTATAGGTAATAAGATATTTTAAAAGAAAAAGGCAAAGGCAGTAGAAGGTAAATTTAAAGCACATATAACAAGGCAGTACACTAATAACTGAGACCAAGAGCCGCTCCAGTTAGGAAGTTTTCTGGATTCCCATGGAGGGAAGAACCCATCACTGATGTAGCTTCCCAGCAGGCCCAGGACTTGGCGTGGGTGGTGAGGAAGAAGCTCCTCTGCACACCATCACTGGACTTTAACCTGTTAGCTTTTTTTTGTTGCCCTTGCTGTCTCTGTGGCTGTGCTCATTAGCATGAGATCTGTGCTAGGGCCTGACAAAGACAGGACTACCAGAAGCTGCTGTTTTCCCCACATCCAACCGAGTTAGAACTGGGATTAAACTGTAGTGAAAATTCCATCAGGAAACTGGGATCAGATGAAGAATGTGAATTACTGGCTATTTCAATGCTTGAAATGAGAAGAGAATGATGGAATAATCTCAGATCTCTTTGAAGTAAAGTTGAATTTCATTGTGTTCCCCTTGAGGTACCACTTTACCTTGAAATTGCTTAAGAGTAATAATATTTTTGTGCTTTAAAGTTTGAGCTGGTTTCATGTTACCTAATTGGAGATTTACACTGTATTGTTAGTTAGATATTATTATCTCTTTTTTATAGATAAAGAAACTGGCTTAGGTAGTATTATCCCTATTTTACAGGTAGGGAAACCGAGACCCAAAGAGGCTGTGATTTGTCTGGAGTCAATCAGCTAGGTCCTGCACATGCTGTCATATTGTTATCAGTTCTGTCATGGCTATTTTTCCTCAGACTTCTTTGAGTTCTTTAAAAATACAATTTGCACTCCCAAGGTGAATATATTTGAAAATACATGATTTTTCTTCTGGAACAATGTATGCCCCATAATTTTCTCTTGGGTATAGTGTAGTAAATATCCAAAGTATCTTTGGTTCCCCATAGGACTAGTTTAGCTATTTTCATCCAAGACAGAGGCTAAGGTCACTTAACACCATTATTCCTAATTAACAGATCTGTTTATTCTAAATTTGCAGTTATAGTACAAGATAGGGAACCAGCAAGAAGATTAAGGTTCAGAAGCACTAAAATGTTGATTGTCATGTTCCTAAATGGATGTTTTTAAGACAGAGTTTTAATTGAGGCAATGGTGGGTATTAAATCTCACTCTACCTTACTATACCCCTAAGTGGTTAACTCAGAATTCATCCAGGAAATTGGCTATTTTTGGAAGGGTAGCTGTTAAAATGGCTTTCTTTTTCTCATAATGTCTGATCACCAGGGCCATGACTGTCAGTTAAGTCAAGGGTCTGGAACTGGAATGTAGCTCTGTCATTATCTGGGACTACAGGCTTCATTAGGAATACCAGTTTGGTAGTCTCTCCAAGTCTTATTTTCACCAGAGTTTTAATTAATAAAACATTTCTAATTCTGTGTTTTGGTGCTACCTTTCATACTCTCTGTTTCATTGGCTTTACCAAATGTTTCAAAGGCCCTTTGTCCATCATCTGTCTGACAATTGGTTCCCCCCAAAAAGATAAATATTGAAAATAACAAGAAAATGTTACGTTATGAAAAAGGCAGCATTGGGAAAGGAATGATCGGGAACCTAGCTATTTAGACAGTCTACAGTTACAGGTGAGCGACAAGTCAAGTCAGAGAGTGGTCATCTGAGTTAGGAAAAATCAAGCTGGTAAAAAGCAATCACTGAGATAGTCATGATCCAAGAAGCCCTTGAGGAGGCTTTAGCAAAGCATGCTGAGCAAAGGTTGGCCCTGATCTGAGGATGTGGGCCTTAAAACCATGAAAACTATAAGACACTCCTAAGAGAAATTAAAGAGGACACTAACAAATGGAAATTCATCCCATGATCTTGGCTAGGAAGAATAAATATTGTCAAAATGGCTGTACTACCTAAAGCAATCTATAAATTCAGTGCAATCCCTATCAAAATACCAGCAGCATTCTTCAACAAACTGGCACAAATAGTTCTAAAATTCATATGGAACCACAGAAGACCCCAAATAGCCAAAGCAATCCTGAGAAGGAAGAATAAAACAGGGGGAATTATGCTCCCAGACTTCAACCTCTACTACAAAGCCACAGTAATCAGGACAGTTTGGTACTGGCACAAGAACAGACCCACAGACCAGTGGAAAAGAATAGAGAGTCCAGACATTAACCCAAACATATACGGTCAATTAATATATGATAAAAGAGCCATGGATATACAATGGGGAAATGAAAGCCTCTTCAGCAGCTGGTGTTGGAAAACCTGGGCAGCTACATGTAAGAGAATGAAACTGGATTACTGTCTAACCCCATACACAAATGTAAACTCAAAATGGATCAAAGACCTGAATGTAAGTCATGAAACGATAAAACTCTTAGAAAAAAACGTAGGCAAAAATCTCTTGGACATAAACATGAGCAACTTCCTCATGAACATATCTCCCCTGGCAAGGGAAACAAAAGCAAAAATGAACAAGTGGGACTATATCAAGCTGAAAAGATTCTGTACAGCAAAGGACACCATCAGTAGAACAAAAAGACATCCTACAGTATGGGAGAATATATTCATAAATGACGTATCCGATAAGGGGTTGACATCCAAAATATATAAAGAACTCATGCACCTCAACAAACAAAAAGTAAATAATCCAATTAAAAATGGGCCGAGGATCTGAATAGGCACTTCTCCAAAGAAGAAATTCATATGGCCAACAGGCACATGAAAAGATGCTCCACATCGCTAATCATCAGAGAAATGCAAATTAAAACCACAATGAGATATCACCTCACACCAGGGAGGATGGCCACCTTCCAAAACACAAACAACAAATGTTGGCAAGGATGTGGAGAAAGGGGAACCCTCCTACACTACTGGTGGGAATCAAATTAGTTCAACCATTGTGGAAAGCAGTATGGAGGTTCCTCAAAAAACTCAAAATAGAAATATCATTTAACCCAGGAATCCCACTCCTAGGAGTATACCCTAAGAATGCAGGAACCCAGTTTGAAAAAGACATATGCACCCCTATATTTATCGCAGTGCTATTTACAATAGCCAAGAAATAGAAGCAACCTAAGTGTCCATCAGTAGATGAATGGATAAAGAAGATGTGGTACATATACACAATGGAATATTATTCGACCATAAGAAGAAAACAAATCCTACGATTTGCAACAACATGGATGGAGCTAGAGGGTATTATGCTCAGTGAAATAAGCCAAGCGGAAAAAGACAAGTATCAAATGATTTCACTCATATGTGGAGTATAAGAACAAAGAAAAAACTGAAGGAACAAAACAGCAGCAGACTCACAGAACCCAAGAACGGACTAATAGTTACCTAAGGGAAAGGGACTGGCGAGGATGGGTGGGAAGGGAGGGACAAGGGGGAAAAAGGGGCATTACGATTAGCGGACATAATGGGGGGTGTCACGGGGAGGGCTGTACAACTCAGAGAAGACAAGTAGTGATTCTATAGCATCTCACTATGCTAATGGACAGTGACTGTAATGGCGTATGTGGTGGGGAGTTGAAGTGTGGAGTTTAGTAACCATATGTTGCACATGTAATTGTAGATTAACAATACCAAAATAAAAAAATTTGAAAAATTAAAAAAAAAGGAACCTCAGATTAAATGACTTGCTTGATATGAACTAGTGTGCCAAAACTAGTCTGTCTAGAACAGTGGGCTTTCATCTCCAAGTCCAGCGCTTAGGCCGGTGTCACTAAAGTATTTGCCCACATTTACACTAATGAGTGCTTCTTTTATAGAACTATACACTTTTCTCTTCACTTTCATTTTTCCCTTGTAAGGACATCTAGCTGCATTTCACCCTGGGTTCTTTTTTGTCTTTGCTACTTTCACAGCATCTGAGTGGTGAGCAGTGTGGGCATAGCAAATACCTAGTTTGTCTCTAGGTGTCCAACTTCTCAGAGAATCAGAAACTTTGGACTTGAACAAATTTCAAATTTCTCTTGTAGAACATGCTTCCAAATATGAATTTAGAACCTACTGTGTTTAACTGTTTTGGTTTTCATAAATTCAACATTTATTGAGAACCAACTACCAACTATAGGCCAGGCATCAAGCTATTAGGTATTTTCCCCAACACTGTATTCTAAGAAAAAAATTTTTAATAAGACTTCATTTTATTAGAACAGTTCAAGAGTCACAGCAAAATTGAGAAGAAAGTGTAGAGATTGTCCACATACCCTCCTGGCCATCCTCCACACTATAAAAATTTCCAAACATACAGCAGGTTGAAATAATTATTCAGTGTAAACCACATACCCAACACCAACATTTTACAGTTGACATGTTACTTAACTACTTTTTTAATCACATGTCTATCCTTCTATCCATTGCTCCATCTTATTTTCTGATGCATTTCAAAGTAAGTTGGAGACATTTTCCTCCTTAATACTTCAGGAAATATACCATTAACTGGAGTTCAACATTTGCTTACAGTTCCTTTTATGTTTGTGTGTGTAACTTTTTGTGCACCAGGCACATGAGAGGTACTTATCAAATGTCTGTTGAATGTGTGAATGACTCAATCAGATCAAAACACAAGAAGAGAAATAAGCCTGGTTGGTTACATTCATGAATGTGGTGGAACTTACGCAGTTCAAAAAGGCTATTTTATGTCTGCCATCCTAACAGCCTCAAAATAGAATTCCTTCTTCCCTATTTCCCCCTATACCCTGTTACATGTATACAGGTCCCCACACATACCTGTGTTAGAACATTCCATTCTCAGAGGCAAAACATTCCATTCTCAGAGGGGATCTTTTAGGAAGGTGAGATCAGAATACATTAGTGCCCTTCTACCTGATAGTGGTGTTGGGATCATGAGCAATGACAGAAATAAGGAGCAGCTGACTAGGGCTTAACAGGAGGGTTTATTTTGGCCTAAGTATCTAATGGCCTAGCCAAGCTGTCCTCCTTACAGCCCTGTCACTTTTAGGCTGACTGATGGGATAAAGAAGCAACAGTTTCTATCTGTCCAGATTCTACCCACTTTTCCAGGACCACCTGGTAATTCATCTCCACCATGAAGGCTTCCCTCCATTATAGCACACAATTCCTTCATTTTCTGAACTATTATCATTTACCTAGCACTTATTATTCACTGCCTTGGAAATTTTGTTTTTTTGAACTTTTTGAACCTTTTATTATTACAAAAACCATACATGTGCACTGAAGAAAGTTAGAAAATCAAGACAAGTTAAATAATTAAATAAAAACGTCACATTTCACCATCCAGAGATGACCTTTGAAATTGCTTAGTGCACATCTTTAGAGATCTTTCCCTAGACACATGTAAATGCATCTATAATTTTTTAAAACAAAAACCATATCATATACTACATGTAATATTTTGTGACCTGCTGTTTAAATCAGTGATCTCCACCTTTCCATGCCAGTAATTTTTCATTATTCATTATTTCCACTCCAGTAAAATCCCATTCATTATTTTTAATTATTCATTATCCAAGTCCACATTCAAATTTCTCTAATTGACCTCAAAAGATGTCCTTTACACTTGGTTTGCAAATCAGGATCCAGTCCTGAACCATGCATAATGTCTTTTGCATTACGCCTGGTCCCTTAAGTGTTTATTTTAGTATAATTCCCCTTTTCCATTGACATGTTGGAGAAATTAGGCCAATTGTCCTGTAAAAAGTTCCAGCTTCTAAATGTGGTTGCTTAATGAAATTTAGCTCATTCTTCTATTCCCTGGCATTTCCTGTAACTGGAGCTTATATATTCAAGCTTGATGGATTCAAGCCAAACATTTTTGGCTAGAAGATATGACTTAAGATGCATTACATCAGGTGATGCATAGCTGGTTGTCCTTACATCGGCAATGCTGAGATTAACCCCTCAACTATGGCAGTGATAGGTCCTCCATTGTTCAGTCGTGTTTTCCCCATTTGATAAGAGAAACAGTCTTTGGAGTGTTCAGGAATTAGCTTTTCAGAGATTCTTCTTCCAACACCGCCAAATACTGGAACTCAGTTTCTTAACCTTTTGAGGCATTGATCATTTTGATGAAATAGCATATCAACAACTAAATTTTCACATGTAAGTTTCCTACATGGTTTTGGTCCAGATTTCTTACTATCATGATATTGGTAAGTGAACCAGTATTAGTTGTACACTAATAGAAATTATGCCTTTTCTCTAATAATGAAATTAGAAAGACTTCAGATATAATGGATGAGATCTGCCATCTGTAGAAATGACAAACTAAGAATTGTCTTTTAATGAGCCCAGGTTTGGGAACATGCAGAACACAATCAAGGTTACTTGAGTGTAACTTCAGGAAGGTATGACTACATGATATTTTTAGCTAAAGTTATAGTTATAGTTTTATATATAAAATTTAAATTATAAAAAATATATGTGTATATAATTATACACTAAAATTAAACACAAAGGGAGCTAAGAACCAAAGTCGACAGTGGATCTCCTTCCCTGTATTGGGTGCACTGCGCTTGAAAAGAAGCATCTGGTCATGGGCAGTTGATCTCCGGAAAGAGCATGACATGTGACTTTATAATCCTGTTTGGGATTTAAGTTCATCCAAGAAACTCCCTAACTGGAATTTGCCTTCACATGCCAATTTCTTTCAAGGTATGCAGGGGTCAGGAAATTTCTTATTTATTGTTTCACCATTACTGGTGCTCAGTTGTTGGGCACGGTTGACTGGAACCCCTTGATCAGGGTCTCACAAGCCCTTCCACAAGCACAACCCCTTCTTCCCAGTGGAACCACTATCCACACTTTTATGGTAATCTGTCCTTTCTTTTGCTTTATAGTGAGTTTTACCTGCTAAGTACATGTCCATGAATAATACTGTTTTGTTTTGCCTGTTTGGGGATTGAGCATAAATGGAATCATACACTGTGAATTACTTTTTGTCTGACTTTTTTTCCTTAACATTTTGTGTTTACAGTTCATCTGTGTCAACACATAGAGCTTAGTTAATTCATTTGCTTTGGTGTATTATCTTCTGTTGCATGAATATATAACATGATGTTTTTAGGTTTTAGCTATTAACAAATAGGGGTGCTATAAACAGTCTTGGACGTACATTCTGGCGGACATAAGCACACATTTCTATAGGATGTACACCTAGGGAATTGTAAGGTACATATATTTTTGACAGCTTCTTTGATTACTAAGGATAAATTCATAGCAGTAAAATTAGTGGATCAGAAGGTGTAACCATGGAAGAAAAATGCAGGACTTCTAGGAATTTACTCCATAATTGGTAGGAAAGCCTTTTTTCTTGCTTAAGTCTTTCTGCCTCGGTGTAAACCAGCTACACTTTGTTAGTCTGTGGAAACAATAGAATCAATAAACAATTTCCTTGTATTGGGGGCATCAGACCTCCTTTTCTCTGAAATTCATTTGGAAATATATTTCTTTCATGCTGCCTATGGCCCATTCTTTTGGGTTCATGTAGTAATTATGGCTGGTTGGCTAGAACTGGCAGTCAATCTCATTGTGTAAAAATATCAAATATGAAAATTCACCATGATCAAATTATAAATAAAGACATTGGTTCAGTGTGCTTTATTTGAGGATTCACTTTCTAGAACTTAAGTCCTATCAATTCAATGTTTTAACATATGTGCTCTATCTATGTTGTTGCTTGTACTTTAGCAAATGTGATCCCTAGTTGGTTCATTTATGTGCGCTGTGACCATGCTTGAATTCAGGGCTGCATCTTATTCACTGCCTAAGGTATTGCCCTGCCTGTAGCAGATATTCAGTAATTGTATGTTGACATGGTATTGGATTACTACATTATTTGGAATTGTTGTCTTTGTTATATTTTTGCTCTTCCTTTATGTTTAGGTTTATTAATGAATGATCATTTTGATTTATAGAGCTCCTTCACTCCTACCTAACAGCTCTGAGGTGGCAGATTATTCAGATTCTTTTTGGCTTGGAATGGTTATTCTGGCAAAAAATGAGTCTCTGTCTAAATGTGCCCCAAATTTTCAATTCTATATATTTTTTTGGTATCATTAATCCACAATTACATGTGCAACATTATGGTTACTAGACTCCCCACATCATCAAGTCCCCACCACATACCCCATTACAGTCACTGTCCATCAGCGTAGTGAGATGTTATAGAATCACTACTTGTCTTCTCTGAGTTGTACAGCCCTCCCTGTGCCACCCCCTACATTATGTCTGCTAATCGTAATGCCCCTTTTTCCCCCTTGTCCCTCCCTTCCCACCAATCCTCCACAGTCCCTTTCCCTTTGGTAACTGTTAGTCCATTCTTGGGTTCTGTGAGTCTGCTACTGTTTTGTTCCTTCGGTTTTTTCTTTGTTCTTATACTCCACCTATGAGTGAAATCATTTGATACTTGTCTTTTTCCGCTTGGCTTATTTCACTAAGCATAATACCCTCTAGCTCCATCCATGTTGTTGCAAATCGTAGGATTTGTTTTCTTCTTATGGCTGAATAATATTCCATTGTGTATATGTACCACATCTTCTTTATCCATTCATCTACTGATGGACACTTAGGTTGCTTCCATTTCTTGGCTATTGTAAATAGCGCTGCGATAAATATAGGGGTGCATATGTCTTTTTCAAACTGGGTTCCTGCATTCTTAGGGTATACTCCTAGGAGTGGGATTCCTGGGTTAAATGATATTTCTATTTTGAGTTTTTTGAGGAACCTCCATACTGCTTTCCACAATGGTTGAACTAATTTGATTCCCACCAGCAGTGTAGGAAGGTTCCCCTTTCTCCACATCCTCACCAACATTTGTTGTTGTTTCTGTTTTGGATGGTGGCCAACCTTACTGGTGTGAGGTGATATCTCATTGTGGTTTTAATTTGCATTTCTCTGATGATTAGCGATGTGGAGCATCTTTTCATGTGCCTGTTGGCCATGTGAATTTCTTCTTTGGAAGAGTGTCTATTCAGATCCTCTGCCCGTTTTTTAATTGGATGATTTTCTTTTTGTTTGTTGAGGTGCATGAGCTCTTTATATATTTTGGATGTCAACCCCTTATCGGATATGTCATTTATGAATATATTCTCCCATACTGTAGGATGTCTTTTTGTTCTACTGATGGTGTCCTTTGCTGTACAGAATCTTTTCAGCTTGATATAGTCCCACTTATTCATTTTTGCTTTTGTTTCACTTGCCAGAGGCAACATGTTCATGAAGAAGTTGCTCATGTTTATGTCCAAGAGATTTTTGCCTATGTTTTTTTCTAAGAGTTTTATGGTTTCATAACTTACATTCAGGTCTTTGATCCATTTTTAGTTTACTTTTGTGTATGGGGTTAGACAGTGCTCCAGTTTCATTCTCTTACATGTAGCTGTCCAATTTTGGCAACACCACCTGTTGAAGAGGCTTTCATTTCCCCATTGTATATCCATGGCTCCTTTATCGTATATTAATTGACCATATATACTGGGGTTAATATCTGGACTCTCTATTCTGTTCCACTGGTCTGTGGGTCTGTTCTTGTGCCAGTACCAAACTGTCTTGATTACTGTGTCTTTGTAATAGAACTTGAAGTTGAGAAGCGAGATCCCCCATGTTTTATTCTTCCTTCTCAGGATTGCTTTAGCTATTCGGGGTCTTTTGTGGTTCCATATGAATTTTAGAACTATTTGTGCCAGTTCAATGAAGAATGCTCTTGCTATTTTGATAGGAATTGCACTGAATCTGTAGATTGCTTTAGGTAGAATAGCCATTTTGACAATATTTATTCTTCCTAGCCAAGAGCATGGGATAAATTTCCATTTGTTAGTGTGCTCTTTAATATCTCTTAGGAGTGTCTTGTAGTTCTCAGAGTACAGGTCTTTCACGTCCTTCGTTAGGTTTATTCCCAGGTATTTTATTCTTTTTGATACAATTGTGAATGGAATTGTTTTCCTGATTTCTCTTTCTGTTAGCTCATCATTAGTATATAGGAAGCAACAGATTTCTGTGTATTAATTTTGTGTCCTGCAACTTTGCTGAATTCAGATATTAGTTCTAGTAGTTTTGGAATGGAATCTTTAGGGTTTTTATGTACAGTATCATGTCATCTGCAAATAGTGACATTTTGACTTCTTCTTTACCAATCTGGATGCCTTGTATTTCTTTGTTTTGTCTGATTGCCATGGCTAGGACCTCCAGTACTATATTGAATAACAGTGGGGAGAGTGGGCATCCCTGTCTTGTTCCCGATCTTAGATGAAAAGCTTTCAGCTTCTGGCTGTTAAGTACGATGCTGGCTGTGGGTTTGTCATATATGGCCTTTATTATGTTGAGGTACTTGCCCTCTATACCCATTTTGTTGAGAGTTTTTATCATGAATGGATATTGAATTTTGTCAAATGCTTATTCAGCGTCTATGGAAATGATCATGTGGTTTTTGTTCTTTTTGTTGATGTGGTGGATGATGTTGATGGATTTTCGAATGTTGTACCATCCTTGCATCCCTGAGATGAATCCCACTTGATCATGGAGTATGATCCTCTTGATGTATTTTTGAATTCGGTTTGCTAATATTTTGTTGAGTATTTTTGCATGTATGCTCATCAGGGATATTGGTCTGTAATTTTCTTTTTTGGTGGCGTCTTTGGTATTAGAGTGATGCTGGCTTCATAGAATGAGTTTGGAAGTAGTCCCTCCTCTTCTATTTTTTGGAAAACTTTAAGGAGAATGGGTATTATGTCTTCTCTATATGTCTGATAAAATTCAGCAGTGAATCCATCTGGCCGGGGGTTTCGTTCTTGCATGGTTTTCTGATTACTGATTCAATTTCGTTGCTGGTAATTGGTCTGTTTAGGTTTTCTGTTTTTTCCTTGGTCAGTCTTGGAAGGTTGTATTTTTCTAAGAAGTTGTCCATTTCTTCTAGGTTTTCCACCTTATTAGCGTATAGATTTTCATAGTGTTCTCTAATAAATCTTTGTATTTCTGTGGGGTCCGTCGTGATTTTTCCTTTTTCATTTCTGATTCTGTTTATGTGTGTAGATTCTCTTTTTCTCTTAATAAGTCTGGCCAAGGGTTTATCTATTTTTGTTTATTGTTTCAAAGAACCAGCTCTTGGTTTCATTGATTTCCTTCTATTGTTTTATTCTTCCCAATTTTATTTATTTCTTCTCTGATATTTATTATGTCCCTCCTTCTGCTGACTTTGGGCCTCATTTGTTCTTCTTTTTCCAATTTCAATAATTGTGACTTTAGACGATTCATTTGGGATTGTTCTTCCTTCTTTAAATAGGCCTCGATTGCAATATACTTTACTCTTAGAACTGCCTTTGCTGCGTCCCACAGAAGTTGGGGCTTTGTGCTGTTGTTGTCATTTGTCTCCATATATTGTTTGATCTCTGTTTTAATTTGGTCATTGATCCATTGATTACTTAGGAGCACGTTGTTAAGCCTCCATGTGTTTGTGAGCCTTTTTGTTTTCTTTGTACAATTTATTTCTAGTTTTATACCTTTGTGATCTGAGAAGTTGGTTGGTAGAATTTCAATATTTTTGAATTTACTGAAGTTCTTTTTGTGGCCTAGTACGTTGTCTATTCTGGAAAATGTCCATGCACACTTGAGAAGAATGTGTATCCTGCTGCTTTTGGGTGTAGAGTTCTGTACGTGGCTGTTAGGTCCATCTCTTCTAGTGTGTTGTTCAGTGACTCCGTGTCCTTACTCATTTTCTGTCTGGTTGATCTGTCCTTTGTAGTGAGTGGTGTGCTAAAGTCCCCTAAAATGAATGCATTGCTTTCTATTTCCTCCTTTAATTCTGTTAGTATTTGTTTCACATATGCTGGCGCTCCTGTGTTGGGTGCATATATATTTATAATGGTTATATCCTCTTGTTGGACTGCTCCCTTTATCATTATGTAATGTCCTTCTTTATCTCTTGCTACTTTCTTTGTTTTGAAGTCTGTTTTGTCTGATACAAGTACTGCAACACCTGCTTTTTTCTCCCTGTTGTTTGCATGAAATATCTTTTTCCATCCCTTCAGTTTTAGTCTGTGTATATCTTTGGGTTTGAGGTGAGCCTCTTGTAAGCAGCATTTAGATGGGTCATGCTTTTTTATCCATTCTATCAGTCTGTGTCTTTTGATTGGTGCATTCAGTCCATTTACATTTAGGGTGATTATCGATAGATATGTACGTATTGCCATTGCAGGCTCTTTGGATCTTGGTCACCAAAGGTTCAAGGGTAGCTTCTTTACTATCAAACTGTCTAACTTAACTCTCTTGTTAAGCTATTATAAACACAGTCTGATGATTCTTTATATCTCTCCCTTCTTATTCTTCCTCCTCCATTCTTTATAGTTAGGTGTTTTATTCTTTACTCTTTTGTGTTTCCTTTGACTGTTTTTGTGGATAGTTGATTTTATTTTTGGCCTTTAGTTAGTATTTGGATGGTCTGCTTTCTTTGGTATGGTTTTATTTTCTCTGGTGACATCTGTTTAGCCTTAGGAGTGCTTCCATCTAGAGCAGTCCCTTTAAAATATCCTGTAGAGGTGGTTTGTGGGAGGCAAATTCCCTCAACTTTTGCTTGTCTGGGAATTGTTTAATCCCTCCCTCAAATTTAAATGATAATCGTGCTAGATACAGTATTCTCGGTTCAAGGCTCTTCTATTTCATTGCATTAAATATATCATGCCATTCTCTTCTGGTCTATAAGGTTTCCTGTTCAGAAGTCTGATGACAGCCTGATGGGTTTTCCTTTGTAGGTGATCTTTTTTCTCTCTCTGGCTGTTTTTAATACTCTGTCCTCATCTTTGATCTTTGCCATTTTAATTATTATATGTCATGGTGTTGTCCTCCTGGCGTCCCTTGTGTTGGGAGATCTGTGGGCTTCCATAGTCTGAGAGACTATTTTCTTCCCCAGCTTGGGGAAGTTTTGGGCAATTATGTCTTCAAAGACACTTTCTATGCCTTTTTTCTCTCTCTTCTACTTCTACTACCCCTATAATGCAAATATTGTTCTGTTTGGATTGGTCACACAGTTCTCTTAATATTCTTTCATTCCTAGAGATCCTTTTATCTCTCTCTGCCTCAGCTTCTTTGTACTCCTGTTCTCTGATTTCTATTTCATTAACAGTCTCTTGCACCTCGTCCAGTCTTACCTTAAGCCTGTCTGTCGATTGTTTCATTTCTGTTCTCTCTCCGGACTTCATCCCTTAGCTCTTGCATATTTCTCTGTAGGACCATCAGCATCGTTATGACTTTTATTTTGAATTCTTTTTCAGGAAGATTGGTTAAATGTATCCCACCAGGCTCTCTCTCTGGAGTTGTCTGATTGATATTTGACTGGACCAGATTATTCTGTCTTTTCATGGTGATAGAAGTGGTCACAGGCAGGTGGCATATGTGTCAGCTGGGAGAACAAAGTCCCTTCCTGCTTGTTGTTCACCTTGCCCTTCTCCATAGCCTGTGCTGGTTGTCCACACACCGGGAGGCGGTCTCTGGGATAATCCCCTGAGCTGCCGTGGGTGGGGCCGCCTTCAGGGTAGCCTGGAGGGGGGGTTCGCAACCACACTGGGTGTGTTCTCCTGCGAGGACAGTGCCCCTTCGTGCCTTCCGGACCTTGCTCTGGCTTCCGCTGCCTGTGCCGGTTACCTGCACACCGGGAGGCAGTCCCTGGGATAATCCCCTGAGCTGCCGTTGGTGGGGCTGCCCTCAGGCTAGCCTAGAGCACTGCGGGGGGTGGCAGCCATGCCATGTGTGTTCTGCTGCGAGGACAACACCCCTTCGTGCCTTCTGGACCTTGCTCTGACTTCCACTGCCCGTCCCGGTTAGCTGCGCACCAGGAGGAGACTCTGTGTGGTTGCTGTGGGCAGGGCCACTCTCCGGCTGCTCCCCAGCTGTGGCGGGTCACCATTCGCAGTGCCATCCAGGGATAATGAATGGCAGGCTGCTTATCGCCATGAGGGGCTTTGGGGCTGCTTTACCCGGCGGGGTTAGTGGGCCCGAAGTTCCTCAAGATTCCCAGCCTGCTGGGCTCAGTGTGCTGGGACAGTTTTGTTCAGCTGTTGGGCCCTTGTCCCTTTAAGACTTTTCAAAAAGCACCTGCTTTTCTTTTGTCCCAGGGGAGCCGGCTGTGGGGACCTGCTCGCAGTCTCTGTCTCGGATCCTACCCTTCCTTTTCTTTAATATCCAGTACACCATGTGATGTGTGTCTGTGCTCCTGGTGCACATCACCAGGGGTGGTTATTTAGCAGTCCTCTTCTTCCAGTCCCTCCCCACTCTGATTCTTTTCCTACCGCCAATGAGCTGGGGTGGGGGAGTGCTCGGGTCCCGCCGGGTCACAGCTTTGTATCTTACCCCCTTTGTGAGATGCTGAATTCTCACAGATGTAGATGTAGCCTGGCTGTTGTACTGTATCTTCTGGTCTCTCTTTTAGGAATAGTTGTATTTTCACACATATGTATGGTTTGGGGAGGAGATTTCCACCGCCCTGCTCATGCCGCCATCTTGAGCCCTCCAATCCCTCAATTCTATCTTTTTAAGCTTCTCTGATTCCCAAGAATTTTCAGGCTTATACAACTACAGTTAATTAATCATCTCCATCATGGCATCCCAGATAGACATGGAAGCTGACTGACAAACAGGAAGCAGACACAGTTTAAATGGAATAGTGCTTAGCTGTGAGATAGCACTTTGTACCTGAAAGCCTTCACATACATTAACTAATCAATTTTCCAACACTTTGGAGAAGTAGGAAATGGGTATTTAATGGCTGAGAAAGTGAGATATGCTTTTAATTTCTTAAAACTCTTCCTGAAAAGTTGACATTCACTTGGGAACAACTTCATTTAAAATCATAAAGACACTTTGTAGCTTGGTTTACATAATATACTTCTTTTTTAAAGACCTATCATTTGACCTTCCCATTTGTCTCAACTCCAGAGCTTACTGGTTTCATTTTCACAAAGCCAGTCCACTAGGCAGTTTTCCAGAAGTAGGAAGCTACTCTTGCTCCCTTACCATCTTAGAGAAACAAGAAAATAAAACTCAGAAAACTAAGTAATGCCTGATTGCCCCTGTTTGCCCCATGTTTTTGAAGGCCTGAGGAGACAGAGGCCATTTTAATCCCATGAATTGCTTATGGTCACCCAGAGAGCCAGGAAGAGTAGGAATAGAGTCCAGTGACAGATGACCCCTGTCTCAATACTTTTTCCTTACACCAGTGCTTCCTAACTTTTTTCCATCAAAATACATGATCAAAATGCTTCTGCAGTATCTAGTTGGCCCAGAGGACTACCTGAAACTATACTTTTCTCCTACTGGAGAAAACATAGTAAGTGAATATTTTGAATTTGCTACTATTGAATTTTTTCAAAGTAACTACTTAATTACTTTATTAGTAATAACAAATGACTTGCAACATAATCTCACAACTGATTGTGACCCAAAACCAATATGTTCATATTTATAGCTTTATAAAGGATTTTTTTAATTCAGTTTTTTTCCAAAAGTACATGGACATAGCTAGAAGTCTTTCAGATAGTTTGATTTCTTAAAAGAACAAACAGCAACTCTCTGCCTTCCCACCTACCCACATCAAATGTAGTTTTTATTTTTTTCATTGTTGATTTTCTTTAAATCATTTTTCATCGACTGACTGCCTGTTGTGAGCCAGCAGTTTGTGAATACTGGAGAACTGACAAGGAGATGAGCCATGCTTTCCTTTGAGGAGCCCACAATCTCATGCTAGTGACAAGGCTTGGTTTTTGGAAATTACTTGTCATATTGGGAAAGTCACTTAAGTTTTCCAAAGTTCAGTTTCCTCTATAAATAGTGGATTAATGATACCTGCCCAACAGGTATTATTATGGAGACTTAGTGAAATAACTCAAGTGACAGCACTGAGCACTGTGCCTTTCTCAGTTAAACTCTTCATTTAATTTGATTCTAGAAAACCATGCAAGACACTCTCATTAGGTACTTGAATTACAATATGAAACCCATTTTTTGAAATATAAATTCAGAGACAGAGCAAGAACTGAGAGCTAGAGTTTATTAGGAAAGTCTTTGTGGAGGATGTAGGATTTAAAGAGGCTCAGAACTTGTATGACCAAGCCATAGGTATTATATGGGTAAGGAATGGATAGGCTCTAATTTGGAGGAAGAATTTGGGCTCCTCTAGCCTCAGTTACCTTCAGAGTCTCATTAGCTCTTTATACCCATGTAATATCTGTGTTGCTTTCCCAGTGACTTCACAGAATATAATTCTGCATCCCGTGGCAAAACCCTCTGGAGCTAATCCTTGTTAGCAGTACTGCAATTTCCATGGCAACCATCAGATGATATATAATCTCATTGAGGCAAAATGTGAGAAGTATTTTCATCAATAAATGCCCAAATTTACTGGTAGAATGTCCCACTAGGGGACTGCCCAGCTACTTAGCTGTCATCTCCCAAATCTAAACCCTGCTTTTCCATATTTCCCTATTTGAACATTTAGTAGGAGGTATTTTAAAGAAGAAAATACTGCCATGGGTTTTTTCTATTAAGGAATAGCATCATGCTTAAACTCTGAATCGTTTTTGCAAAAGGAACATAACAGATAAGGTAAATCTGAGGGGGGAAAAGGTTTTGTATCTGGTTAATGTAGAGTCTTTGTGACTGTTGATAAGTAATTAGAGGCAAGATAAAAACCGGCATGATTTGTCTTGGGTCAATTTTACTCAAAAGAAAAGACTTAAAAATAAAATTTTACTGCTGAAAACTGAACTCATTCTGTAATATAGGGATTTTATACAATTTGGTTTATGCCCTGTGACATGTAGGAGTATGTTATAGACAACCTAAAGGTTGAAATTGAGTGAATATAATTGCATGTTTTCCCTGTATTCAACAAATTTGTCAACTATATGCCGGATATGGTTGTTAGTACTAGAGTTATGGCAGCAGATGAAACAAAGGCCCTGCCCTCTTGGAATTGACATCGGGCAGAGAGAGAGGTACCAACTCAAATACAAAGAGCTGTATTTCAGGTGTGATCAGTTCCATACAGAACATTTAAACAGATGAAGGGACTGGAGATTGACAGGCATAGGGATAGGGTGAACAAAGGAGTCCTCTCTGACAGGTGAGAAGAGGCCCAAGTGAGTGAGGGAACAGGCCTTGTGAATATCTAAGGGCAGAGTGTTCCAGGTGGAGGGATGGCAAATGCACAGATCTTAGCAACAGTATGCTCAGCAGAGCTGAGGTCAGCAAGGAGACCAGTATGAGTGAGCAGAGAGAATTATGTGGATGAAAGGAGCAGAGACAAGGTTGAGATGGGGAGGGACTCTTGTAGAGTCTTATAAGCCACGATAAGAGCTTTATCCGACTTTATTCTGCATAAGATTGAAAGCTTCTAGATGGTTTTGAGAAGTGACATGATGGCTTGGGAGCTCCGGAGGCTGGGAGCAGGCGCCTGGTTGGTGATCCCTGCAGCCAGCAGTCTTGGGTGAGCAGCGATGCTGGCTGGAGCTAGGGTAGGAGGGTGGGGAGGAGAAGATGCTAGATACTGATTTTACTCCATGAATACTCATGTAGTGCTTATTATATTCCAGGTACCGTTCTGACAGCTTTTCAAATGTCAACTCATTTATGCTCCTAACAGTCTACTGAGGTAAATTTCAAAAAGGAGTCAAGGATGATTCCTATGTTTGGGCCTCAAACTCCTAAGAATGGAGTTGCCATCTCCTGAGAAAGGGAAGACTCGGGAGAAGCATGTTTGGGTGAACTCAGGAGTTCAGGTTTTGTACATGTTGAGTCTGGAATGCACACAAGCTGTCCAAGTGTACATATTAAGTAGATATTCAGATATAGGAATTTGAAGTCAGAGAGTAGGTCAGGGCCGGAGAAAAAAATACAAGAGTTCTCAAAGCCTTCAAGAAATGCCAGGTAGATGTCTGGTGTTGGCTGCTGAACCTAACCAGTAGTAGACAGGAGGAAGTCCCTTCCTTGGGGTGTGGTTACATGGTGGCATTTTTATTGACTTTGGAATCAGACTTGCATTTGAATACTAGCTCCATCATTTACTAATTAAGTGACCGAAACTATGTGATTTAATCTCTTTTAGTTTCAGTTTCTTCATCTATAAAGTGGGTTAACAGGACTTGTTCTATAGCATTGTTAAGATAAAATGAAATAATGTATATTGCCTTTATAGAAAGTGCTTAATAAATATTTATTTTCCTTTTCCTCAGGTTGTGTTGCATTCGACCCAAACTAACAGAACATGAGCTTCTCTTCCAGGATAAAGGAAACCTGAATGTAAACCCTTTTCCCACATACACCATTTTGGGGGTACCTATTTAATAACAGCTCCAAAAAGGATTTCAAATCAATCTCCTGTTAAATGATAATGACCTTATAAAAGAAAGGACTTTGGTGAGGTTTATAGAAGGCACAGGGAAAGGAGTTGTGGGTTCTGAGTATTAAAGATTCCACATGCAAAAGCAGAGTGAAGGTATAGATAAGTAGAGACACTAGGCACAAATCCACGGATCAGTCATGGATAATTTACATCAAAAAGCCTAAGTAAATCTGCCTGAGCCATGGGAATGACCTGTAGGAGGAAATAGTGCCCTTTACTGGAGTCAGCTATTTAAATCAAATGGAATTATCTCAATAATTCCCTGGTGAAATTTTGCTAAAGGGACACTCCTGAGGTTTAGCTTAATCCCACTTCTGTTTTCTGCAGTCATAGCTTGACTATCTCAAAAGTACTCAAGGTATTCACATTTTATTTCATATGGTAAATGCCATGAGATACATATGCCATGTAATTTTGGGGGGAAACAAAGATAAATAGAAGATACAAGTCCTGCCCTTAAGTCCTTCACAGTGTAAGAGAGAACACAGGCATATAACAAAGAGAATGTGTGGTAAGTGCTAGAGTGGACTATTACAGGACTGGAAATAATGTAGCAGTCTTACCTTGGGGGATCTTTAAAGCAATATAGAAGTCACCTCCAAACTGGGCTGTTAAGGTTAAGAATTTATCAGGTGCAAGTTTTCAGGGAAGACATTGCAAAATGGGAGCACACCATGAGCAAAATCATGGAGGCAAGTGCAGGGAAAACAGAAAAAGGTATAATTTGATTAATAGTTTTGTTTTTATGGGGGTAAGAAAAAAGAAAGTGACCACTAGTTTGTAAAGCACTTTGTCCCTAACCCTTCTCTAGCTCCAAACAGGAACATTTTAATTTTCTAACCTTTTGAAGTCTAGATGAGTCCCTGGTGAGCCATATGACCAGATGGGGGGAAAAAAGCATTAAAAATACTAGAATTTTCTTTCTTTCTTAGGATTAGGGATGACAGTTATTTTCTGAGGGAATACTGAATGTGACACCATTTGTCTTCCAGTGAATGACCCCTAAGAGTTTACCACAGCCCATTCTCATCACTGCCTTAAATTAAAATTTGCTAAGCAGAATGTCATTCAGAGTAGCTCCCTTCCTCTCACCTTCCTGTTTATTATGAAAAAAGGTTCTCAGTTTCTTTTCCAAGCCTCTCCATGCAATCACCTTTTGAACACATAAACATTTTACATTCCAGGAAGTTCAAGCTTTCATAGTATTTTCAACTGGGAGGGATCACAAAGGCCTGTTCCAAGGTAGATATGTTCACAGTACCTCAGTTTAGATGGATAGTCATTCTTTTAGCTGGGCTTCATTTCCATATTCACTCCTCCCTTTACCCCTAAGAACTTGTCAAGGTTTTTCTGTTATTACTATACTACCATTCATGAATAAATGAAAGTGCCTAAATTCCCTGCAGCTCTGCCTCAGGGCTGTCATTCTCTCCATCCTCCATCAGTCCCTCTGCCAGATTTTCTTAGGCTCTTTAAGATCTGCCCTCACTTAATCTTTTAGACTTTTCTGTGTCAGTGACTTGAACATCAGGCCTTCAATCAGGGTTGGTCTTTGAGATCATTAGAGCTGGCTTATAATAGTGATGACAGTGCCAGCAATAGCAGCAGTGGCCAGCTAGCACATGCAGTGCTCACTGCGTCCCAGACACTGCTCCAAGCACCTCACGTATATTAGTTTGTTTCATCCTCACAACAACCTTTTGAGGTAGCTGCCAGTTTATCCGCATTTTACAAGCATGAAAACTGAGGCACAGAGAGTTAACAATCTGCCTGAGGTCACACAATGATGTAACTGGTAGAGAAGAAAGACTATGTTCTTTTCAGACTTCAAGTTTGGAAGACAGTTTTCCCACAAAAGCTGAGCCTTATTAATCTCTGTATCCTTGATTCAAAGCATAGAATGAAAATGTACAGCCCATGTTGGAATTAGTGCAAAGTGCCCAGCCATTAAGTTAACACAGACGATTGTACCATTTGGTTTTAGAAATAAAAAGACTAAGTGAATCAAAAGATCTGATTATGAATACAGTATATTGGAAATATCTGAGGCCTATTTTATTGTATGAGTCCTTGTAAAACATTTAAAAATGAAAGTTTTTAAAATCTGGTCTCTCTGACTTCTGAAATATTTTGTTAACTAGCAGTAGGGATCTAACACTGAATAATGGCCTCTTTGAGGAACACAAGCAGATTGACACTTGTCCTTTTTTCTTTTCCCATAAAGCTTGTGCTGCAGAGTTGCTGGTCTTTGATGCTGAGGGATTACACTTGTGAAAATGATTAAAAGAATGATAATAAAACTATTATTATGCTCTAATTTTTAAGTTAGTTCAAATAACAAAATTAGCCATGGCCCCTATCTAGTGGGCATACTCATTCTTAAATGTCAAAGAGCAACTTTTAAAAATGTAAACGGGATCAACAATAATGCATTGACTTTATCAGGAATTCCCTCACTGAGTAATAAACATTGTCAATAGCACCAGACTTTCCTCATTCCAGGAGATGAGCTTTTGGTATCCCTGAAAATCATCCAATATGTGGCTATTCATTTTTGTCTTTTTAAAAATGGTAACAAAATGGAAAGAAACGGAAATGGGAATCAAGAGCTAAGTAGCTCTGTGATCTTAGGACACTTGCCTTCATTGACTCACATTATATCCTGATAGACCTGATTTTGATGACCCATGCTTCAGTTTCATCACGTGTTAAATAAGGGGCTTGGGCCAAATAGTCTCTGAGGTTTCAACTTTTAATTGCATGGTTTCCTTTGAATGCCTGTATTCTGTGGGGTTTTCACATTATCATAAATAATAGTAATAGCTATAACATATTACATATTTAATCTGTGCTAAACATTTTATTTGCATTATCACATTTTAATACTGGCTTAACTTTAAAGGTAGATCTTTCAATCTCCATTTTTCAGATGAGGAAACTGAGGTGTAGGAAATTTTCTGAAGGTCACACAGCTCTGTACTTTGTTCTTCCTCCTCTTAAGATGTCTGCCCTATTTTCCTGTGCACTCATACCATCTGCCATTATACAGGGATATTCTGTGCCTTATATTGGCTGCTTCATGAGCATTCATCTCATATCTTTCAGCTACTTGAGTATGGAGATTGTCTTGTACTCTTTATATCCCTCATAGGGACATGAAGCTTTATAAATTTTCAGACTTGAAAGTTTGGTGTTTTTTAAAAATAACTTCTTTCCCTCCCCCCCAATCTTCCTAAGTTTATACTAAGATTAATTGTGATTGTTGTGTCACTCTCCCCAGCTTCATTATTACTAAAATTCCTGATTTTTTATATTAACAATTTAATTTTCTTTCACTTCTCTCCCTAGGTTGATGACTTATGAATTTACCTATTTTAAAAACTAAATATAGGCTTATTTTTCCTGATTATTAAGATAATACATACTTCCGTAGACTATTGAAACAGTACCAAAAAAATTACCTTCTTCCAAAGTGAAAATCACTAGGAATCTTATCTTCCAGAGATAAGCAGTAACATTTTAGTGGACAGCCTTCCAGGCAGTCTTCTATGCATGTGTGCCCATAAGTAAATATATACATATAAGTTCGTATAAATGGGATCAAATATGCTATTTTTTCATTTTATATTACATCATTGAAATCTTTCCATATTAATGTAGGTAGATGGATATAGTATTCCATTGCACTGATACACTATAACATTTTTAATTCACTCTGCTAACAGTGAACATTTAGGTTGCTTCCAGTTTTTTACTACTAAAAACAATGTTGTAGTGAACATCCTTTTACATATATCTTGGGTACAGAGTGAGTTTCACACGCCTGTATCACATATCCGAACTAAGATAGTATTAACTAGTAAGGTGGTACAGCTGATGTTTACAGCCACACCATTACTGTGTAACAGCATAAACTTACAAGAATCCAAAAGCCCGACATGGATTAAATGGGTAAATGTCTAACTTAACAGACATTAAACTTGGGGTTGTTCAGAAAAACAGATTCCCATAAAACACTAAAATAAAATGAAAAGCTTAAATAATATGAATCTTACCTTAATTTTGTTAAAATCTCAAGTTTTTCACTTGGAAGAATTGTTACATGTTTGTGTCTGTGTTTACTTTGGCTTGGAAATACAGTAATGCTTTCCAAAGTCTAGAAAGGACGCTCTGTATTATAAAGTGAAAATATAACTTGGCAGGTGAATTGATCTTCTAATGAGAAAATGTACACCATTCATTCTCCACAAATACGTATTAAGCCCCAGTGATGTGCTAAATAATGTCCTGGACACTAAAGTGCAAAGGCTAGCAAGAGAGAGATTTAAATAATTAGTAAAATATACTTCAAACTAGTTGAAACCCAAGATGAGAGAGCAGGAAAAGAAAATGCTTTCCTTTGAATATTTGCAAACATCAGTACTACTGTACTTGTTATGCCTCAGGTTTTGTTCTGTTTTGTTTTGTTTTGTTTTCTCCTCTAACCTTTATCAACTGCTTTGTTTTTAAAGTTACAAGTCCTTGTTTCCTGTGATTTGCTCTTCATCCTTCTGTCATTCTCCCTAAATTGGTATCTCATTTGTTTACCTATCACTGACCAGAGTGCCCCTTCTGGGCCTCAGTTTCCTCTGTATAAGGAGGGAGTTTAAATAACTGTTTTGTTTGTTTGTTTTTTGAAAGTGAGGTGTAACATTCTTGGAACCCAGGTAGGGTCCAGATCTGTGTTCCTTACTACTGTATCCCTGGTACCTAGCATAAACCTGGCCACACAATAAAGGCTGAATAAACTTTTGTTAACATTTTAATTTAAATTTGGGGTCTGCATATCTACTCTAGTTCTTTGGACAACTTCATCCCATAGTAATGATACTGTACATTTAGACTTGATTCTTTTAATTTCTCAAGGTCAGTTTCTGTCAGCCTTGAAGATCCTTAGTTCAGTTCAGACATTTTTCTGAGTACCTGCCATGTGCCAGACATTATGCCATCCACTGAGAATACAGAAATGAATTAGGCACAGTCTCCCTTAAAATGCTTGAAATGTGGTGAGGTGGCAGGACTCATAAACAGATAACTGTAATAAATGTAGAGTGTACTCTGCCAGAGCTATGTGGCCAGGGTGCCATGAGAACACAAAGAAGGGCACTCTGGGAAGTTGGGGGGCACAGAGAGCTTCGTAGAAGACATGATGCTGCAGCAAGGTCTAGAAAGACACAGAAGAATTAGTCCTGTAAAGCACTGGAGAGAAACATGTCCAGGGAAAGAGAGTCAGGGGTAAAAGGGAGAATCACAGAAGATTGAAGGTTGGTGGGGATTGGCCTCGGAAGACCTTTTGTGCCTGTAGGTAGTAGAGAACCACTGGAAGATTTAAGCTAGAAAGTGTCATTTCAGATTTACATTTTTCTTTCAGTGTCTTTTTACCTACTACCGTGGCCCTATTGGTGGGCATTAGGAGAACAAAGTCTTTTCCTTGGAAAGGTAGCCTGTCTGTCCTTCTTTCAGCTTTTCAAGATCTTCATAGCTTTTAGTATTCTGCAGTTTCTCTGCAGTGTATCTGGGGTTGGATTTCTTATTTATTCTTCTTGGGGCTTCTTGAGTTTGTTCAATGTCTTTCATCAGTTGGGAAGTTATCAGCCATTATCTCTTGAAATATTTCCTCTGTCCCATTCACTCTGCCTGTTATGGATATGCAGCTTAAACTTAGGAAGGTATACTAACATATCTCTTCTATTTTCCATCCTCTTGTCTCTCGGTGCTGAACGCCTTCCAATAGTCTTCTTGTTCCTTCTAACTAGTCTTCTAATTTGGTAATTTGCTTTTCAACTGTCTCATGTGTCTTTTCATTGTGTCTTTTTTTTTTTTCATTGTGTCTTATGTAAGAAACTGCAAGGCATCTTTCCAAAGTGGTCTTTACCATGCTACACTCCTACCAATAATGTATGAGAATTTTGGTTGTTCCACAATTGCCATCATTTTGTGTTGTCCATCTTTGCACTGTAGCCTTCTTATGGGTATATAATGTTACCTCATTGTGATTTTAGTTTCCATTTTCCTAGTGATCCATGATGTTGAGCACTATTTCATGTGCTTGTTAGCTATTCATGTATCTTCCTCTGTAAAGTATCTGTTCAGATCTTTTGCCCATTTTTTAAATCAGGTTGTCTTTTTATTATTGAGTTAGAGGTTTTTATATATTCTGAATACAAGTCCTTTGTCAGATATATGTGTTGCAGATACTTTCTCCCAATCAAGACCTTCAGATTTATGGCATTAATGATGTCTTCTAATGCTTAGAAGTCTTCAATTTTGTTACTATTTTGGGGGTTTTAATTTCAATTATTTTTTATTTCTAGACATCTTGGGTCTTTTTTCAATTTGGCATGTCACATTTTATGTTTTCTTATCCCCTAGAGATATTTTAAATCTTTTATCTAAACATAACACAATTGTCTTATATCTGATAATTATAGGATCTGAAAGTCTTTATGGATCTGTCTCTCTTGTTGTTTCTGCTGGTTCTCGCTCATGAGTTCTTCATGGGTATGTTTGTTTTTGTTTTTGTGTAGATTATTTGAACTTTGAATGAAGATTCCAACCTCCAAAGACGATTTGTTTTATTCTGCCAGGTCTAGGGGCACTACCAATGTGGTATTTAAAAAAAATAACCTTAGACCTACAGAGAAGTTACAAAAACAGTACAGAGATTCTAATGCATCCTTCATCCAGTTTCCTCTACTAACAGTTACGAAAACCAGGAAATTAACATTGAGATAATACTGTTTACATACGTACTGGAATTTTTCCAGTTTTCCCACCGGTGTTGTGGTGGTGTGCTTCTGGCCCACGATCCAATTCAAGCTCCCCTATTCCATTTAATTGTCATGTTCTTTTGTCTCCTCCAATCTCTGACAATTCCTCAGTCTGTCTGTGTTTTCCCTGAACTTGATACTTTTGAAGAGTACTAACCAAGTATTGTGTGGAAAGTCTCTCAGTTTGGGTTTGCCCAAGGTTTGTCATGGTTGGGCTGCAGTTGTGTGGCTTCACAGGAGCAGAGTGCGGGCATGCCCTTCTCAGTGCCTGGCACTGAGGACATGTGACTTGGGTGTTTTCCTGGTGATGCTTTTATCACTTGGTTAAGGTAGTGTCTGCCCAGCTTCTCCACTATGAAGTTGCTATTTTCTCCTTATGATTAATAAATCTTACAGGGAGATACTTTGAGACTGTTCATATGCCTTCTTTCTCATCAGAGTTTAGCCTGCTAATTATTAGCCTTCATCCTCCATTGTTGTCTGTAAGTTATTACTGTGATGCTTGCTAATGGAGATTTTCTATTTCCATCATTCATTCTAGATTTATTAATTGGAATTTTCTGTGAGGGAGACCTGCCCTTTCTCCCCCATGCATTTATTTATTCAATTATTTATTTACCAGTGTGGACCATGAATATTTCTCTTATTCTGTGCATTATAATGCATTACTATCATTTTATTGATCACATAGTCCCAAGCCTTAGCCACTGGGAGCTCCATCAGGTTGACACCTATATCCATTCAGTGAGCCTTCACCATTTTTTGAGCACTTCCTTTCTTTCTGGAGTCACAAGATGTTCCAGGCCCATCTTGTATTTTTCCTGCCCCAACCATAGAGTCAGCTGTTTCTCCAAGGAGTCTTGGTTCATTTATTAGAGAATGTAATTTAGAAACCAAGATCGGGGACTAGGTGTACTTATTGCTACTAGAATGATGCCATTACTTATAAACCCTCTCAGAGGACAGAGGTAGGAAGTAAGCATATATACAACTAACACACTGTAATGCTTGCCTAATGGCGATTTTCATAAAGAGACATAATTATTTCTCAGTCTATCCATTTGTATATATTAAAAAACCAAATTCATACTGATATTTCTGATTCCAATCCAACACCACAGAGTTCATTCTGGCCTTCTTTCTTAATTTGTAACTTTCTTTTCTACAAGAGAAAAACCGAATTCTCATCTATATGTTTACTTATTTGTTCAGTTCTGTTAAACACATATAGTAGTGTCAGAATTGCTAACCCATACCTTTGTGAAAAACAAATTTATTATTATGTATTACAGTGCACTGTCTCTGTATAGTTCCTTTTCTCTTGAGTCTTGCAGAGTACAGTCAAAAGACTCTTTTACAAAGTTATTCAGGTTAGTTATTTTCTTCTCCACCCCCTTCAGTGTAGTTATGTTATATATTTGTGGTGTAGTAGGTTTGTTACTGTTTGTGCTCCATTGGTTTGTTGTAATAATTTGCATTTGTAAAACATTAATATGGCTCTATCACTAATTTATCAGCTCTTTGTTGCTTTTAAGAAGTCTTTTTTATTTTGTTCATTATTTTTAGCTGTTTTCAGTAAGAGGGTCAGTCCAAATAACCTAGCCTACCATATTACCAGAAATGAAGCCTTTTCTCTGTAAAGGTATGGTGAAAATCTTACTGTCTTCATACATTAAGGAAGAAAAATATATATGTGATAAACTTCACTTCTGAAGTCTATTTTTGAAAAGCTTGGGGAAGAATTGGCATACTGAAGCCTAGTGAGAACAAAAAGACTGTTTTACATTTTTTGCATTTATTTACCACCATCTAGTAGATGGCTATCACTTTTATTACTATAAATAGTCAAGACAGTAGAAAGGCTTGTCGTGTAACATGCTATCAATAGGCTTATGGTACCCATTACCAAATACAAAAGTTTTTAACAATAAAACCTTGAAGATAAAATACAGACCTCTAGTTAATTGGATTCCCCAGTTAAGCAAAGGGTAATCATAAACTCATTTGGGGTTCAAATTGGTATAGATTTTATTTTTTAAAGTGTATTCGTCTACCTTTCTGACATAGTAGTGTTGTGCATTCCACTTCTATCAGGTAGAGTTCTACCACCACCCCAGTGATATGTAATCATTATAATTGCAAAATATGGGAAAATCCCAGATGCCAGACAATAAGGGAGCAGTAAATTATAACACATTACTTGATGGAATATTATGCAGTCATTAAAGTGATTATTAAGAATAGTAATAACATGGAAATGCTTTTGACACAATGCTAAGTGGAAAAGAAAAAAATCTCTGTGAATAGTATAATAATAACTAATCATACACACATACACACACATATACATAGAAAGATTGGGGGGAAATAAAAATGCTGATTTTTGTTAATTTAATACATATTTTAAAACATAACCATTTTCTGCAGTGGGGTTCTGTTACATTTAATTGAATATTTTAATTATTTTTAAAGTAGTGTCCTAAAGCAACAGTTAACCACAATAAAGTACAAATGGTTTGAAATAATTCACTTTTTTACTAAATTAGAAAAAATTCAAAGTTGTTGCTCTAATGTCACTTTAACTTTAATAAGCATTTTTGAGAGAGAACAAAGTGGGAAAGGAAGGAGGTGCTATGTATTGAGCTAAGAGTCCAAGTGCAGAAACTGCAGGGCTGGGTGGGCATCCCAGCTCCAACATCAGCACCAGTGTGACCTTGGGAAAATGACTTACCCGTGGTATCCTCAAGGGTAAATGGGGAAAATCAGATTACCTACTGTTCATGTTACTGTGAAGACTAAATGAGATAATAAATGTGAAATGCTTAGAACAGGTTAAAACACATCATAGATGCTTGATATGTGAACCATTCGGTGTTACCCTCCTCCTCCTTGCTGTCACTCCTACTGCCACCACTCCCCCAGGTGTTTCAGGCAGATGCACATTATCCCACGTGCCCTGGCAGAAAAAGAGGTTGAGAATTTCTCTCTTAAAGTAAAACCCAGTAAATCAGGCAGAGTATTAAAATAGTAATCTTTTCTAATGTAATTTCTAAGTTAATTGGTTCATTTTTCTTTCCTTTTGACAAATAAGTGGATGTTCGTGTGTTACTAATACAATTTCCTTTCCTTCATTTAACGAGAAAGTACATAGTTAACTCTTCTGCTTTGACCAGTTTAAACAAATTTAAGTGTTCCGGTTTGGGGGAATGTTCATGCTATTAATCATGTCAATAAGAAGGATGATCATGGAACAGCTCTGTTCAGTGGAGAGAAAGTAAACTGTCCTAGATGGTACTCTGACCAAATCAGACATATTAGGAAAAGGAACATACTGTCAGTTTGTTTTGCCAACTTGAGGATGAATTAAATAATAATAACCCAAGCACTCAGATTGTAAATAGAGTTCATTTCAGATGGTTCAAGGACTCTATAAGTGTTAAGCTTTTCAGCACTCTTTAATAAAACCAGAGTTATTTCTCAAATATCTTCTTTATCATCCAATATGTATACAATAAAAGTAAAAGAGACTTTTATTTTTCAAAATATTAGAAATGAGTATCTAAATATTAATGTTTCCTAGTACCCGGTGGTGGCAAGGTATTGGGAAGCAGGCATATTTGTACTCTATTGGAAAGGGTAGAAATTAATACAAGCTTTTTGGAGGACAGTTTGGTAATACCTATCAAAATAAATACCCATATCCTTTGACCTAGTGATTTCACTCCTAGGAATTTATTCACTTCTAGGGTATTCTCCCACAAGCAAAAGACTGGGTAAGCAAAAATTTTTTTGCAGCAGTGTTTGTAATAGCAAAGAATTGGAACACTAAATGCTCATAAGTAGGGACTAGCTAAATTATGGTATATTCCTATAACTACAATTGTTAACTATAAGGTATATCTACATATTGACATGGAATGATGTTAAAACATATTTCAAGACAAATATTTTAGTAATGTTTAAGATAGCTATAAATAGTAAGTTTCCAGAAGGATTCACAGAAACATCTCTAACGTGGATGATATTACAGTTATCACTGGAAAGTAGCTCTGATGACTGTAGATAAGTGGGGACTTTAACTTTCATTTCATTTTTTCAGTTCTCTTTAGTTATCTTTACTCAGAATATTGCTGCCCATATTATAGAAAAAATGTCAAAGAGTTTAAAAAGAAAAAAAATGAATACCTGAACTAAAATCTCACCATCTTTTTAACATTCATCTGTGATTATAGATGTCATTCTTTGCCACAATTTTGCCACAGCTGTTATTGGCTGCCTAGTCAGGCATAGTAGCAAAAACTCATCATTTGGGGAAGTAAACTGTAAGTACCATGTCTGCCATTTTCTACTATAAGAATAAATTGTCCTAATATGACCCCACCACCACCACCACCAAAAAAGGTCCCAGGGTCCAAACTTAGAAGTAGCGAAATTTGTATCTCCAAGGGAGGTATGGCTCCTGAATATTTGCTGATTATCGAATACCTTTGAAAGGCCACCGGGAAAGCAGAACTGAAAGGTATAGCTGCCAAATATTCCTGTTTTTATTCCTGTTTTTTAGCTTGACCCACCACCTCCATGATGTTGGCCAAGTCACTTAACAGGCTGTTCTCAGTGCAGACCCCAGAAGTGGCCGTGCATGACAGCGCCCTGTCTGTACACATGGTGTTCTCAGTAGTACCTGATTTTTTAAAAAACAAAGAACTGATCCTTGGATCTTTTGCTATTTCCCTAAACTTCAGTGATTTGACTCAGTCTGACAGAGTCCTGAATCAGAAATAGAGAAATAGGCATTCCTTTAGACCTGTCCTTTTTGTATTAATATGTAAAGGAGGAATATCCTATAATTTGGGATAGTGAGACTCAGGGAAAATGACTCCTACAGCTGTACACATGTCTATAGTAGGACAGGAACTCTAACCCTGATCATCTGACTCTTGACTTTCTCTCCATATACCGTTCCTTCTCTCAGGAGCAGAGCAGGTCTCTTCAGAGAGTCCACTATTATCCTGGCTAACTCTCCTTGAGGAACTTCAGAGAAGTTCTGAAATTAATTATGGAGTTAAGACTGGTTTCATGGGCTTCCTGATACTTTGATCAGAAAGCATCTAGTACATTAGAGTTATGTACAAACTTAAGAGATTATTGCTTAATTTATGTGCAGAGACAGCTAATACTCATTCTGTTAGTCAGTTGTAAAGGTCTGAACCAGATTCCATCTCTGAAAAAGAAGAAAATAATTTACTTTGAAAGATGTGTTAGCTCCTTGCAAATGGTGGTTTATCACTCGGGGTGATCTGTCCCCTCCATCACCATCACAGGCAAATGATTGGCCACCCAGCTGGAGGTGGTGTGGTGTGGTGGGAGAGCACAGAACCAGGAGGCTGAAGACCAGGGAGTGCCACTTCCTCTCAGCATCCTTCTCCATGTCTGCAAAATGAGGCCAGCGATTCTTGCTTCTTAGGGCTGTTGAAGAGTCTAATGAGCAATGTAGATTAAAAGCCTTTGTGAACAGTACATCCCTGGGCACATCTGACAATCAAACATTTAAAGGTGATATGATAGTTTAGTGGTTAGGAGCTCAGACTCTGCAGTCAGGCTTCCTGGTACAAAGAGACATATTTTATTTCTAGGAAGATCGCTTTGAAAGGAGACTAATCTACAGGAGCATTTCTGACACCTCCTGGACTAGATTTGTAGCCCTCAGTGTTGTCTCATGATTCATATCAAACTGGTGCTGCTCAGGATAAGGTCAGCTGCCTGAATTACCAGTGCTTTGCAAATCTAAACATATTTGAAACCCTGGTAGTCAACTAAATTAAGTACAGGCAGTCATACTACAGCATTTATGAGAGAATTTTCCTATGGGCCCTAAATTATATTAGGTGAAATTTCAAGAGTCTTAAATAAAACTGCTTAGTATTAAAAAAGAAGGGAAGAAAAAAAAGGGCCTTGCTAAATGGGACTGTTAAGGTTTGGTTCCAATAGTAAGTGATAGAGGAAGAACTACTTCAAGATACAAGAAGGCAGCATTGCAGTCCTTATTTGAGGGTAAGGCACCCCAAGGTTTACCATTTTGATGCTGGCACTTACTGAGATGTTGGGCAAGTTCCTTCACTTCCCTGAGCCTGTTCCCTTATTAGTAAGTTAAAGATGATAGGCCCTACTTTGGTTGTGACCAAATTATATATTTTGGGATAATGCATTTAAAGCATTTAGCATAGTTCTTGGCAGATAGTAAGCATTCAGTAAATATACTAATGTTATTTTTAGGCAAGGATGACTAACATTGTGTTTCTAAGTGATTAAGGAGTCTAAAACAAGCTGGTGGTGTATGAAATTAAATTTAGAATAAGGAAGAAAAAGAGATGGTTTGGTTTTTGTTGTGTGTTTTGTAATTGTTTAAAAATTAAAACCATAGGTTAAATTTTTTATGTGAGTCTCACGTGGGGACAACGCTTGTTGAAACTGGGACCAAAACAAAGATGGACAATTGGTTATATAGCACTTGAAGATAAAAAGAACTTTGAACATGTAAACTACTAATGTGAGAGCCTCACTGAACAGCTAGCCTACCATTTCAACATTATTACCATCATCCCACCTTCCCTGAAAGCCTTTCCTAACCATTTTAGCACATGGTGATCTCTCCCGAGCACTCATAAAGCTTACTGACCCCATTTGGCCTCCAGAAAGCATTGAGGCAGTTGCTTAACCCATTCCGTAGCTCCCCTCTCTCCAGGGCTGTGTCCAGCATTCCTCAGTGAGGGCTGGGCTGGGCCCTCAGGAGGAGGATGTGAATTCTTATCAAGGGAGCATTCTTTATTTTTTTTTTAATTTTTTATTAAGGTATTATTGATATACACTCTTATGAAGATTTCACATGAAAAAACAATGTGGTTATTACATTTACGCATATTATCAAGTCCCCGCCCCTACCCCAATGCAGTCACTGTCCTTCAGTGTAGTAAAATGCCACAGATTCACTATTTGCCTTCTCTGTGCTACACCGTTTTTCTCGTGATCCCCCACACCATGTGTACTAAACATAATACCCCTCATCCCCTTCTCCCTCCCTCCCCACCTGCCCTCCCACACCCCTCCCCTTTGGTAACCACTAGTTTCTTCTTGGAGTCTCTGAGTCTGTTGCTATTTTGTTCCTTCAGTTTTGCTTCATTGTTATACTCAACAAATGAGGGAAATCATTTGGCACTTGTCTTTCTCCACCTGGCTTATTTCACTGAGCATAATACCCTCTAGCTCCATCCATGTTGTTGCAAATGATAGGATTTGTTTCTTTCTTATGGCTGAATAGTATTCCATTGTGTATATGTACCACATCTTCTTTATCCATTCATCTACTGATGGACACTTAGGTTGCTTCCATATCTTGGCTATTGAAAAAACTGCTGCGATAAACATAGGGGTGCATATGTCTTTTTGAATCTGAGATGTTATATTCTTTGGGTAAATTCCAAGGAGTGGGATTCCTGGGTCAAATGGTATTTCTATTTTGAGTTTTTTGAGGAACCTCCATACTGCTTTCCACAAAGGTTGAACTAGCTTACATTCCAAGGGAGCATTCTTTCAAAATACTCTGCTGCATATTCAAGAGAAGGTGCTGACACCCCGAATGTATTTGGTGTTTGCTGTGTTTCAGCATTAGGGAATAAATGTATTAGAGTAGGAAATGAGCACCTCAACCAGTACTCTCCCAAGAATCAAAAGCTGCAAAAAATTTCCGTGAGGAATAAATGGCAAAAATCTTAACAGAAACAACAGGGAATTTCAAATACTGCCCATGTTGAGTGGAAGTGAGAAATGCAGAGATGATTTGCTTGGGCCCTGATGAGGAAATGGATGGGAGAAATAAAGGAATTTCTAAGGTAGTAGGTATATCCGTATTTCATGTAAAATGCTGAGACTTTCAGTTTGGTAGATGTTTGATGAGCTGATGCTATGTGCAGAGTAATAATGAAATAATGGTAACTAATACTTGAAAGCTTACTATTTCCCAGGCTGTTGTTTCCTCTGATCGTCAAAGTGGTCCTGGACCTACACAGAGTCATTTATGGTGGACGATGGGTGGGAGTTTTTCTTGTTTAGGCACTAGAAAACAAATGGACCAGGAGCAGGCCACCAGTCTGTCTCATCCTCACAAAACAGAAAAGTGCAAAGAGATGCTTGAGAAATGAAAGGCATCCCTTGATACTCCCTTGATACCTGAGTAGTTCTCTTTTGCACAGCTCTGAAGGTGTCCTCTGCTTTCAGGCATCAGAAGTTGAGAAACAGCTCTCCATGCAAGTCCATGCCCTCAGAGAAGACTTCCGGGAGAAAAGCTCATCAACTAACCAGCATATCATCCGGCTGGAAAGCCTTCAGGCCGAGGTGAGCACCCCCACGAGGCAGTGCTTGGAAAGGGAAGTGTTTTTCTCATTGGAGGCGCTGGACTGGGTCCTTTGGATATGGAGCCCTTTGAACTAGGAAACAAAACCCTGCTCTATCTAAAACCTCTGAAAAACGATGTATCTGTGAGAAACTAACGGGGAACATTTGATCCATGTTCCTTTGGGCAGCCTCTTGTCTACCCAGAGAAATAAGTCTGCTTGCAGTTACTGCTGAGTGTGTTAAAATCGTGAATGTCTCACACTTTACTGGCTATGTTGACCCTTCCAGAAATATCCCTGCCAGTCCTAAATAGAAGGTAGGAAAGGGAATCTTGCCTTTTTTCATTCCAGTTAGATCCAGTACAGTCCACCTTAATGGGACCTACTGTTAATTCTCACCTATAAGATGAGAGTAATAGAACTGTCTGCCTCTAGGGTCGCGTGGGTGTCTGATGAGTTAATGGGTGGAAAGTACTTTGCGTGATGCTTAGAGCAGAGCTATGTTAATGAAAGCATCTGAGAGGCAGAACTTGGTAGCCTGGGTCAATGGGCCTGAGTGCCAGAGGGAAAGGGAAAGTAGCACTTAGGGGACAACACTGTGAGGATCAAGGTAGTCTCAGGGGAGGGTCCTATCACCAGCCCAAATGGGCTCTTCCCTGGGTAGGGTTGCATCTGCACCTGAGGACCCCTTGGTCAAGTGTCTGAACAGCACAGCAGCCTTCCAGCTCAGTTACCCTTTGAGGGACAGTCCAGGGCCAGGTGCATATGCGTCTGCACTGTGGTTAAGTGCTGCTCCCCTGCTGCAGAAATGACCTAAACATGTTTTTCCTAAAGTCTTTCCATATCTTCTCTTTTCTCCTACCTCTTATTCCCTTCCTTCCCCCCTTCCCTTGGAATTCCTACTGGTATTGAGCAGCAGGTTCTCGAAGTAAGTAGTTTTCTCCCGTGGGGTTTGGCATGCCTGTCTGTGGCCATTTGTGTGCATGCCTTGCCGTTCAGCTGCCTCTGCCAAGCTCTTACTCCTTCGAGTTGCCTGTCTTCCTCTTCACTCTACTCACTATTTCGAGATCCTGTGACACAGGGTCATTCCCAGGAATGTTGATTGCCAGATTTGGTCACAGGTTTTGGGGGTAGGTTGGGGTGAGGGAGTTGCCACCTAATGCCAATTCCTTGCTTCATCTGGCAACAGGGCTACTTTAACAGCCAAGCATTGTTCATTTCAAATAAGTTACTTCATGTAGCTCTGTACTTGTTAAGTTCTTCTAAGGGGTTGGGGGTTGTGATCAGAAGTGTATTATTACTTCACTGAGTGAAACCTGGGAAACTAAAGATTATCCATGGAAGGAAAATGTAACGGTTAGAGGGTTTTTAAATGAAAATCAACTAGAATAAAAATTCTCTTCACATGGATGTTGCTTCAGTGTGGAGAATAGCGGGTCCATTCACAGAAGTGGCCTCTTGGTCCCTTACCCAGGTGCACACTTGAGAGGCAGTATTTCTTTATTGGGCCAGATACCTAATCTCCCTGGACAAAGGCACACACCTCCCCAGGACAGCGTCCTAGCTGACTGAGTGGTGGCCAGGGAAGATCTGTGCCTGATGAGCAGAATTCTAGTAGAGAGAGTGAGAAGAGCCAAAAAGCAGAGGGAAAGGTGGATTTCAGAGGACCTCAGACAAGTTAGACATGCATTTCAGAATCTCCCCTGGGAGTCTGAGGTTGGCCCCCTTCGTGGATTATTCTCCAAGCCAAACTAGGGAGCATGAAGAGCATCTTCACCATGTCAGGAGAATATTTACAAGAAGAAGCTAGATGAGAGATTAGTCCAGCAGGGAACTGATCAATGGGAGGACCCAGGAATGCCTGCAGGACTCCAACCATCCCCCAAGGCCACTAACAGTTAAGGGGACTTAGGAAGGCATCCCATAGCCCTGAGCAGGTGGCATTCTTGGGGTGAAGCATTGCTGGCCTTG
>JAVSCE010013893.1:0-108558 GCA_032199065.1 Smutsia gigantea
TTGATGTGGTGGATGATATTGATGGATTTTCAAATGTTGTACCATACTTGCATCCCTGGGATGAATTCCACTTGATCATGATGGATGATCTTTTGATGTATTTTTGAATTCAGTTTGCTAATATTTTGTTGAGTATTTTTGCATCTACGTTCATCAGGGATATTGGTCTGTAATTTTCTTTTTTGGTGAGATCTTTGCCCGGTTTTGGTATTAAGTGATGCTGGCTTCATAGAATGAGTTTGGAAGTATTCCCTCCTCTTCTATTTTTTGGAAAACTTTAAGGAGAATCAGTGTTATTTCTTCTCTATATGTCTGGCAGAATTCAGAGGTGAATCCATCAGGCCCAGGGGTTTTGTTCTTGGGTAGTTTTTTGATTATCAATTCGATTTTGTCACTGGTGATTGGTCTGTTTAGTTTTTCTGTTTCTTGCTTGGTCAGTCTTGGAAGGTTGTATTTTCTAAGAAGTCATCCATTTCTTCTATGTTTTCCAGCTTGTTAGCATATAGATTCTCATAATATTCTCTTATGATTCTTTGTATTTCTGTGGGGTCCGTCGTGATTTTTCCTTTCTTATTTCTGATTGTGTTTATGTGTGTACATTCTCTTTTTTCTCTTAATGAGTCTGGCTAGGGGTTTATCTATTTTGTTTATTTTTCAAAGAACCAGCTCCTGGTTTTATTGATTTTTTTTTATTGTTTTATTCTTCTCAATTTTATTTATTTCTTCTCTAATCTTTATTATGTCCCTCCTTCTGGTGACTTTGGGCCTCGTTTGTTCTTCTTTTTCCAATTTCAGTAATTGTGTCTTTAGACTATTCATTTGGGAATGTTCTTCCTTCTTTAAATAGGCCTGGATTGCAATATACTTTCCTCTTAGAACTGCCTTTGCTGCGTCCCACAGAAGTTGTGGCTTTGTGTTGTTGTTGTCATTAGTCTCCATATATTCTTTGATTTCTGTTTTGATTTGGTCGTTAACCCATTGATTAATTAGGAGAGTGTTGTTAAGTCTCCATGTATTTGTGAGCCTTTTTGATTTCTTTCTAAAATTTATTTCTAGTTTTATACCTTTGTGATCTGAGAAATTGGTTGGTAGGATTTCAATATTTTTGAAATTACTGAGGTTCTTTTTGTGGCCTTGTATGTGGTCTATTCTGGAAAATGTTCCATGTGCATTTGAGAAGAATGTGTATCTTGTTGCTTTTGGGTGTGGAGTTCTGTAGATGTCTGTTAGGTCCATCTGTTCTAGTGTGTTGTTCAGTGCCTCTGTGTCTTTACTTATTTTCTGTCTGGTTGATCTGTCCTCTGGAGTGAGTGGTGTGTTGAAGTCACCTAAGATGAATGCATTGCTGTCTATTTCCTCCTTTAATTCTGTTAGTATTTGTCTCATATATGCTGGGGCTCCTGTGTTGGGTGCATATATATTTATAATGGTTATATCTTCTTGTTGGATTGACCCCTTTATCATGATGTAATGTCCTTCTTTATCTTTTGCTACTTTCTTCGTTTTGAAGTCTATTTTGTCTGATACAAGTACTGCAACACCTGCTTTTTTCTCCTTGTTGTTTGCATGAAATATCTTTTTCCATGCCTTCACTTTTAGTCTGTGTATATCTTTGGATTTGAGGTGAGTTTCTTGTAGGCAGCATATAGATGGGTCTTGTTTTTTTATCCATTCTGTTACTCTGTGTCTTTTGATTGGTGCATTCAGTCCATTTACATTTAGGGTGATTATTGATAGGTATGTACTTATTGCCATTGTTGGCTTTAGATTCGTGGTTACAAAGGTTCAAGGGTTGCTTCTTTACTATCTAAAAATCTAACTTAACTTTCTTGTTACGTTATTGTAAACACAGTCTGATGTTTCTTTATTTCTCTCCCTTCTTATTCCTCCTCCTCCATTCTTTCTATAATAGGTGTTTTATTCTTTGCCTTTAGTTAGTATTTGGATGGTCTTCTTTCGTTGCTATGATTTTATTTTCTCTGGTGACATATTTTTAGCCTTAGGTGTGCCTCCATCTAGAGCAGTCCATTTAAGATATCCTGTAGTAGTGGTTTATGAGAGGCAAACTCTCTCAACTTTCGTTTATCTGGAAATTGTTTAATCCCTCCATCATATTTAAATGATAATCGTGCTGGATACAATATTCTTGGTTCGAGGCCCTTCTGTTTCATAACGTTAAATATATCATGCCATTCTCTTCTGGCCTGTAAGGTTTCTGTTGAGAAGTCTGATGATAGTCTGATGGGTTTTCCTTTGTAGGTGATCTTTTTCTCTCTCTAGCTGCCTTTAATACCCTGTCTTTATCTTTGATCTTTGCCATCTTAATTATTATGTGTCTTGGTGTTGTCTTCCTTGGGTCCTTTGTGTTGGGAGATCTATGAGCTTCGGTGGACTGCGAGACTACTTCCTTCCCCAGTGAGGGAAAGTTTTCAGCAATTATTTCTTCAAAGACACTTTCTATCCCTTTTTCTCTCTCTTCTTCCTCTGGTACTCCTATAATGCGAATATTGTTCCGTTTGGATTGGTCACACAGTTCTCTTAATATTCTTTCATTCCTAGAAATCCTTTTATCTCTCTCTGCCTCAGCTGCTCTGTACTCCTGTTCTCTGTTTTCTATTCCATTAACAGTCTCTTGCATCTCATCCATTCTGCTGTTAAGCCCGTCGATCGCTTGTCTGATTTCTGCATTGTCTTTCCTCAGTTCCCTCACTTCCTCCCTCAGCTCTTGCACATTTCTCTGTAGGTCCATCAGCATGGTTATGACTTTTATTCTGAATTCTTTTTCAGGAAGGCTGTGCATTTCCATCCCTTCAGACTCCCTCTCTGGGGTTGTCTGGTTGATTTTGGTCTGAACCATATTCCTCTGTCTTTTCATGGCTATAGAATTGGTCACTGATAGTTGCCATGTATGTCAGCTGGGCTCTTGAAGACTTTAAAAAGAGAAGAACAAAAAAAGAGGAAAGAAAAAAAGAAAAAAAAGAAAGAAAGAAAAAAGAAAAAAGAGAGAAAAGAAAAAACCAAAACAAAACAAAAAACAAAACAAAACAAAAAAGATGCCCACCGGATGTAGATTCTGTGGGAATGCTGTAGGTGGCGCTATTGCCCCACTATTCCACAGCTGTGACTGTGCCTCTCCGCAGGGCCCTTTATCGCTCTGGCAGGGGTGCGAATGAATAGGAGGCCTTTGATCTCAGTGGGAAGTGTAAGTATGGCTACGCTTCCTCAGTTGCCAGCTAAGGCGTCTGAAGCTCCCCAGGACTCCCAGCCTGCTGGGCTGAGTGTGCTGGGGCGATCCGGCTCCTCCGCTGGGCTCCTGTCTCTTTAAGACCGCTGAAGAAAGCACGCGCTTTTTTATTTTTTTCCTTTCCAGGTGCCGGCTGCAAGCACCCTGGCGCGTTCCCTGCTCAGATCCTGCCGCTCTGTCTCTCCAATCTCTGCTGCACTGCGCAATGTGGGTCAGCGCTCCCCGCGCAGATCACCGGGGCTGGCTACTTCGCGGGGTGTGCTTCCACTCCCTCCCGGCTCTGAATCCTCTCCTCCCGCCGGTGCGCTGGGGTGGGGGAGGGCTCGGGTCCCGCCGGGTCGCGGCTCCGTATCTTACCCGCCTCTTGGGGTGCCGAGTCCTCTCGGGTGTAGCTGCACGCTGTGCACTTTCCTGTGTATTCTCGTCTCTCTTTTAGGAATAGATGTATTTTCTGTGTTTTCATAGATAAATATAGTGTTGGGAGGAGATTTCTGCCACCCTGCTCACACCGCCATCTTCCCGGAAGTCCAAAAACTCCAGTTTCTACCCAACAGTAAACAAGTTATTAAAATTCACAGCCCTTAGTACCAAGAAAAAGATTTTTGGCATTTCTGTAGAAACAGATGTATTGGCCTTTCTAAAGCATTTGTAAGAATTAATTAGTTTGTCCAGAATAACATATTAAACCAAAGTGTCAAAGATGGTAAGGAAAGGTGAAATAAATGGAGATTACAGATCAAATAGAACCTTAGCAAATCTATGACTCACATCAGAAATGTTTCAATCGTAAAAGCCTAAGACTTTATAAACTGAAGAATGTAAAGTAATGTATTAGTGACTAGAAAGGATATCAGTACAGCTAAATGCCCGGCCATATTCTTTTCTTAAATATAGTTTGAATTTATCTCACTTGTAGGATCAGTTTCACTAACATTTGGATTAGGTTCATTATACTAAATGTCATTTCTGTCTTATTCTCTCTAGCTGGATTGGGTCTTATTTTACGCCTTCTATCTCAATTTATACCACATTCATACAGGCCAGGATTTATTAGGTGAAGTTTGCTAACATTCATATAATTAATTTTTTCCTAAATGTCGTAAAAAATGTTAACTGCCATATCAAGCCTATCATAACTGAAATGTTTACTGGGTGTTATTTATTTGCAATTAGTTTTGTTGTTGTCATTGCTGTTGGTTGTTTTTAATTCAGAATTACTTAACTGAATTTTTATCATGATTCTAGCTAATTCGTATCTGAAAAGAAACAGTGTCAAGGAAAAAATCAACTTAAACGAAACTACCCTCCAGCTGTCTACCATGCACTCGCACTAGAAATAGAAAATAAACTTGATTTTAAAATGAATACTGGCATGGTTCCCTCTGTTCTAAAACTTGGCATAAAATATGATTTGGGGAGTGAATGCACATTTCGCAAAGATAGCAGGTTATTCTGGTATCCAGCAAGTGGACAAAATGAACGATAATCTTTGGGCTTCAGCTCCTGAAGGCCAACAGAATGAACCTGCTCCCAATAAACCCATAAGGAAAGAAAACTGACTGTATTATCATTGTTCACTGGGGAGCTGGGTGGTGGGGCTTGTTAGCAATTGGAAAAGCTGTTGAGCTCAAAGTTGATGGTCAAAGTCATTTGGAGATTTAAAACTAAAAGTGCTTTTTTTCAACTCTTTTTTAGAGTTATTGGGCTTATATTAAAATTATTAGTGTGTTGGGGAGATCTTGTTACCTAGCTTAAGGCTTCTACTCTCCTCCAACTGTTTGGTCATAAGGCTGGACAACCGGATGGGGCAAGAGGTGGCCTTGTTATTCATACATTTATTTCAAGATGGAAAGTACTAATAAGAGTCTTTCTTCTCCTCCTCATTTGCATAGGAGAGCTGGCCTAAAAATTAAATTTGTATGCGTGTGTATGTATGTGTGTGTGCATGCATGTGTGCGTGTGTGAGAGAGAGACACACAGAGAATGAGAATCAGAGAGATGCAGAACAAATAAATGAGAAGCACAGAGAGTAACAGAACCACAAGTCATAATAGGGGTAATTGTTGATATTTTTGTTAACTGGACCTAAAGAGAAAGAAATTTAGGGACGACCATAGGCAATTACTCTATGTTGTTTGTCTTTGACATTGTACACACAATTACATAGGTAATTTACATAACATAGATAGCAAATTAGGAGAGTTGAGCACCACAATTTTTTTTCACTTAAATTATACAGATAACTGGCTCAGTTTCCACTATACCTTTCATGTCTAATAAAAATTCTAGTGAAAAAGTGGTTAGGATTAAATGCTTATACAAAAACGACCAGTGTAAAATCCAACTTTAGAATGGGAAAAGTGGGAAGAAGAAATAGTGTTTAATTCTGTTTCAGCTCAAGCAACATTCATTGATAACCTACAATTTGCCCAGCACCTCATGAAGTCCAGAGGGTACAGATGCCTAAAATGTGTCCCTATCCTCAAGGAATTCATAGATGTGGGACTTCAGAGCAATTCTCTGAATTAGACAGGAAACCAAGTTATCTGACAGTAAAATGATAGATTCCGATTCCTTCTTCTTCCCTGTCCATAATCTCATAAAATTTTTGTAACCTTTTAAAAAAATTAAGTTTCACTTGTTCAGTCTTTCATTTCATTAAACAAATTCTCCAGCCCCCTCATTCCCACTTGCATGAAAAGCATTTGACTGTAATGTCAAGAAATAAGCCCATGCATTGGATATTAGAAAGTACTACTAGGATCTTTTGCATGGTTTTATGAGTAAAATTTTATTGATTATGTCAATAAAAGTTAACAAAGTTGCTGATGAAGCCATGTCCTACCACCCTTTCTCCTCATTCACTTCCCTTCTTCCTCCCTTGTTTATATAAAGCCTCTGGTCTCTTTTCCTCTTTCCTTCTTCACATTTCTTTCCACAGCTTGGCCACTTCCCAGCCACTTTCCCTCCTTCCCCGTATCTTGAAGTGATGTTTCTCGGCACAGAGAGACACTGGGATATAGCAGAGTGAAAACTGGAAATTGGAAAATCTGATTTGCAGTCTCAGCATTACCAGAACCTCTGTGTGGTCCTGGGACGGCCCCCACTTGCTCTCAGTTGCATTCCCCAGTCTCTCCCTGAAATGGCTTGGGGGTCCCAGACGGTGCTCTGCTCCTGGGGCCTTGCACTCAGTTGCTCCTCTGTGTTAGACTGGCCCACTCACTTTAGCACTGTAATGTGGCTTTTATTGTTAACTGTTTGCTCAGTTATGTAGTTGGCCTAATGTATAGACAGGAAATAACCAAAATTAATTTCTTCAACTTGCTTTTATAGAAAGGCAGCCTGTGATGGGCAGGGCTAATAATTGTTATAAGACATCTTAGCGGTGAGTCTATGCTTTCATACACCTCAGCGAATAAAATGTAAGCTCCTTGAGATATCTGTACTTGCTCTGCTCTGTACTTCTTTTCCCGGACCCAATTTCCCATTTTCCCCTCTCAATCCTTTCTTTTTAATCTTAATAAATGTTAGTTTTAACCATAGTAACATGCACACCTTGTTTAAAAAGCTTACTATGAAAAACAGCAGTCCAAGGCTCCAACACTCCATGTGGCTTTGATCTTGATGCCTATATTTCTCAATTTCATGTTTTTCTTGCTATTTCTAATTGGTGAATTTTAGACATTATCAATATGCTTCCTATTATTAAGAGGAGGCTTGAGCTCAATGACACCTTTGCCCCAATTTCCTTTCCCTCCAAACTCTCAGTGAAATTACAGCAGAAGAGCACAAGCTCCCACTGAATCAAATGGTCTGTTTTATATTATTAAGACAATATGACTATTTTTCACTGTTAAGAGTAGTGTCTCCTTGTTCATTTTTTTGGATTTTCCTGAGGTTAATAATTTCCTCATATTTTACTTGCTTCATAATCTACGGACTCAATGATTACTTCTAATTACTGATTCTAATCACTCCATCAGCCTCTTACTAGTACTGTCATTCAGTCAAACACATCAGATAACCTATCAGATTGTCTCCTTTGCTTCTACTTTTTGTAGTATTTGAAGTTTTCAAGTTCTGAGGTTTTACAAGGTTCAGCAGGGCGAATCTACCCTCTCCTTGCACCTGAGATGCAGCTCCATCACCTGCTAAGTCAGTTACCACTCTTCCAGTGGCTTTTCCTCTCCTAAATTGTGCAAAGCATTCCTGTCCCCATCTCCTGTTCCCTTTCTCTCTCACATTTTACTGGGGGATAGACAGTGGGGGAGAGAAATGTTTGTGTCCATCTTTTCTGTTTGACCAATAGTCTCCTTTCCTATACTCTCTGTACTCTACACTGTTTCACAAATTGTAACCTCAACTTCTTCATTATATGTATTGTGTGTGTAAGAAAACTGGGCAGATAAGTGGTTTTGGTCACAGAGGGGAGATCTTTAAGAATTCAAGAGAGATGCCCAGGATGTGATCATAACAATAGTCAAATGACCTGGAATGGCAGGGGAAGGTCACGAGTGATACAGCCTATCACAGAGGTCAAGGAAATGGGAAGCTAGCAAGTCAGATGAACCGTCTTTCAAGGCAAGGATAAACGTAAGTTTGTGGAAATTTGTCACAGCAGCAATAGGAACCTAATGCAGGAGATAATTCTGACATGCTTTTCGTAATTAGTGGCTTGACATTGTGTGTGTGTGTAAAACATACAAGCATCAAGGTCATTCTCTTCTCATGATCCACTTCAATAATGATACTTTCAGAAAGGGTGATCTTTGTAATTCTTGATCTGGTTTCTGGGCATTGTAAGCTTTTCTTCTCTGTTAGATAGCCTGGCAAAGTGACTTATTTTTTTTAGGTTTCAAGATCTCAAAGGAGAGCTCAGCTTCCCCTTAACAAGGAGCTAAATTGCTCGTATTTTTTAGGGTATCACATTATCTCTAACTAGGAAACTCCTAAACCCCTCACTCATAAGTTATGTAATTCCTTCCCTTTCTTTGAGTCTATCTGCTATAAATTAAGTTAAATTTGTGCCACATTTCTCTGACTACCACTTACAAACAAAGTTAATTTCCTTATTTATTTCAGTTTATAAGGTTGTGGCCATCAGTCATTTACAGTATTGAGATGGAGGAATTTTAGATACTGAAAAGAAATGAGGAAAAATTTGAATGACATAAAAAACTGCTAATAAACGGAATCTCTAAAAGACTGAGTTCAGCATACATTTCTTATTGAAAATCAAACATTCTTCTTCCTATAGGCTATGTTTGCCATTTATGGACTTAGAAGAACACACTGCCTCTGCTGATGTGCAAAAAAAGCCTGCATGAGTTTGCTGACTAATTCATAGATGGATTCTCTGGTTCTGATTCTGAGTTTCGGCACCAAGGAGCGGCATCAAATAGCTTAATTTCAGGCTAGGAGCAGTCAAATGCAGCAAAGATCATATGAAGACATTCTTTTCAGGGAGATAGCTACAGAAAATATGTTAACTGGAAAAACTGCCTTTGGTCAGAGAAACAGAAGGCTATGAAACTATCAAGAAATAGAATGTGTCATTCCAAGTGGAAAAACCGTTAGGTGAAAGGCCTTAACAAAAGTACTAATGTGTTCTAGATAAGAACACAGGCTCACTATATAATAGAGTTGTCTGCTTCAAAAATATTGAGATTTAAATTCTCCAAATATTGTGTCCTCAATCAAGATGAAGATTCCCCTTTCAAGGAAACACTGTTAAGAGTAAGAGAAACCTAGCATTAGGGAGATGAAAGGGGATATAGAATATCTAGTTCAGGTTGTAAAGATGAGACTCAAAGCAATCATTGAACCTAATGAAAGCCACATAGAAAGTGAGCCCCAAGTCCTACACCATGGCATTCAGAGGATCCTCTTAGTCATGCCACCCATCTCACACTGTATCTTCTCCTTCACTCACTCCACACTGTCTCTCCTTGCTTATGGTACCTGGGACCAGTTCTCCTTGTTCTGCCTTGGACAATTGGAGTAGAAGAGTATGACAGGGCCCACAATATAACTGGCATGGAGTCCATCAGGTCAGGAAGCACAGATAGCCAGAATCTAAAATGACAGTGTTCTCTAAGCAGAAAAAAAAAAGAGTCTTATTTGGACGCAAGCTTCCCTCTCCCTGGTTATACAAGGTTTTTCTATTTATAACCACATGCAGCAAAGACTGCAAAAGGAGACTTTATCTAAATAACCCCTTTGAGTCAATGATAAAGAAGCTTAGTATTATTCATATTATCCTAAGATTTTTTAAAAGTCATGATTATATTGAAATCAGAATGGCTAGCAATTAGGTTATAGTTAGAATAGAGAATGGTTGCATTTAGATTTTGCTCAGTTTAAAATAAATCTCTTATGCTGAGTTGGACTATTAGAGCTAGAAAAAGTATTTGCTAGTAATACATGAAGCATTTTTTTTCTAAAAATTAGCACATTAATGCTCTCTGAGACATGCAGGGAAGGCTGTGTGGTAAAATACAAAAAAAGCAAAAAAGTACTCTCTTGTTGAGAGATGACCTCTTCACTTTCTGAAAGTCAGTGTCTTATCTTGTATCACGAAGCATCTTCACTTAAGGAAGTGAACCAATGATCCAGCTGATTACATGTACTCTATTTAAAATACAAATTAACAACTCCAATCACTTTGAACATAAATGCATGTTACAATGTATGAATTTCAGGTATTTGCAGAATAATGTTCCAAGTACATATCTTTTTTACCAAATATCAAGTATGACCTACATAAATTTCATTAACTAGCCATCAAAACTGAGTTTTTTAGTTTCTATAACTTTCATGTCTTATATGATACATCAATATGCATTTTGCACCATAAATTAAGATTTGCTAAGCATTACACATTAAAATGGATCAACAGTGATTTTTCCTATTGCTCTAAAATGTTGCTTATAAATGTTTTCAAGAGCTTACAGGGCTGTTTCTAGATTTCCTTCCTTACTGTCACTCCCCTACATGCATAACACTGAATACACACACACACACACACACACACACACACACACACACTCCAAATAATCTAGCTACTACTTCCCAATAAAAGTAGGAGACATCTGTTTTATAAATGACTTCAATTCTAGCTCATTATCTTGTCCTCCAGGTTAGTGAAGAAATATGTTACAGAAATTGTGTTTATCTCTTTCAACAAATAGAAAATGTTGCTATTTCCTTAACTCAATATCCTCTGGATCACTGCAGCCATGAGCGTTGTCATTTCTCTAGGATTTCTTCACAACCTGAGATCAAACTTCCAGATAGTCCCTTACCAGTGCAAACAGTTAGATAAGCTATCATCTAGAAAGTTAACAATTCAGTTCTCTATTCAGTTTAAAAGACACTTATTGAGTACCTGGTTATGATTCAAGCACTTTCCTAGGTTGTGGAGAAGACACCATAATTAACACTAACTCAACAATATTGAGGCATATCCTTACCCCATCTTACTCTTTATACCAAAATAAATTTCAGGTGGACCACAGAACAAAACAAACAAACAAACATAATAAAACTTTCAATCTTTCTGGCCATCTGAAAGTTCTGTAAGAAAGTTAGGGCAGTTTTCATAAATACTGAAGCATGTTATATGTTGAACTGTGCCCCTGCCAAATTCATACGTTAAAAGTCCTAACCCCCAGTACTTCAGACTGTGACCTTATTTGGAAATAGTAGTATCATTATAAGGAGGGGAAATTCAGACACAGAAGGCACACAGGGAGAATGCGATGTGAAGACTGGAGTTACGCTGCCATAAGGCACAGAACTACCAGAAGCTAGGAGGGAGTCAGAGGAGATCCTTCCCTGGCACCTTCAGAGGGAGCAGGGCTTTGATGACATCTCATTTCAGAGATGTTGTTCAAGGCCACCGAGTTTGTAGAAATTCGTTACAGCAGCCCTAGTAAATTAATATGGAACGGGAAAAGCCATTCTGCACAAACATAGTCTGGGAGCCATAGAAAGTATGGATCATCAATATACCATCATACAATTAGCACAGGTAATTTTAAATACATAAATTAAAAAATATGTATGGCAAAGGAATACAAAACAAACCAGAATGGAAAACAAAAAACATCCTGTTTTGGAATTTTAGCTGAGATCCCAAAGCTGAAGAAAATAGACACCAAGTATCCTCACAAACTAACAAGGTTCTGGGTCATCTACGCAGGGCTTGTGAAAGGGGTTATCAAAACCCAGTTCTGAGGATTCAGGTTGGCGACGGGTTCTTTAGAGGTTAGAGAGCAGGTCGTCAGAGTGCCCTGAAATTTCCTTGGTCCTTTACAGAGCTGGAATGAAGAAGGCTTCAGAAAACACCTCAGAAAGAGCAACTTAGATCTCCTGGGGCTTGGGAAAATAGGCACTATTTATTTGAAATAATCTTAAAGGCAAAAGACTGGTGGGAGCAAGTTACCTGGCAGAGCAAAGAGCCACACTGTGTCAGAAAAGGTGTGTCCTCTCATAGTGCCACAGGGTGAGGACGCAAGGGCAAGTCCTCCGGCCAGATGGGGCCCTCCCTGTCCTGGAGCCAAATGGGGAGAAACCCAGCCCAAGAGAGCCTGGGGAAGACAGCCGACGCCAGCAGAGAGGCTGCCACAGCAGGAAACTATTAGGTTCAGTAAGAATCCCTGAAAGCTTAGGGGACATGTTTGTCTCCGATTCACCATGAGGATTATTTTTAATAGGAATCCTAAACTTTAAATGATCAAATCCAGCCATTTGTGGAACAATGGTTGGGGATGCTACTGATTTAGGTTTTGATATTTTCTTTTGGTGGTCATTTGCTTAAAAGGGAAAAAGAGGGCAGAAAAGACAAATGGCTTCTGGTGAGAGATGCTAACGGGTGTTGGGAAGCACATTTCCTTCTCATTTCAGTGTATCTGTGACTCCAGTTTGCTATGCTTGAATGCCTGCCATGTGTGGAAATGAAGCAAAGGCAAGGTTTTCTGCTGAGAAGAAAATTTAAATAGCAGATGGCAGAGAAAAACTGAAAACTTAAATTACGATATACAGAAAGTTTAAGAGGTATCTTTACAAAGGAATCTTAGAAGTCTTTAACAAAACATGTTTAATTAGAGAGATGGAGTTACATAAGGGTATAGCCAAGTAGGTATTGAGAGAGATGAAGAAAATAAGGTATGGAGAAAAAAATATGTTTCTCATTTTAATCACCTGAAATTTAGTCTCAAAGCTAAATGAATGGGATATGGGATGGACACAAAGGCATTTTCATGGGGAAGTCTTATAAGATACATACTGAGCACATAGTTGAAGCAAACCTTGGTAAAAAGCTACTCCAAATAAGAGATACACATGAGCAGTGGAGATGCGATGCAGAGGCTCAACTCAAAGCCCTAATATGATCTTGAAGGTGTTGGATTTACCACGAGGTCTGAGGAATGCACTCAGAGAAACCCTCTGAGCCCCAGGAAAATAAACGGAGGTTCATAAAGTTATGGTTGTTTATCATGTGATTCAGGAGTGAGTTAGACTTCAGACTTGTAAAAGTTTATTTTTTTATTTGGATGTTTCATTTTAATATTTGCCCTAAACTCAAAGAAAACACAATTTTTAAAGACGAACAAAAGAGATTTTAAAGTTTATATCTTTACCTTCTGTGGTGTCTTAAGTGTTCCCTAAATAGATTTGTCAATGCAAAGCATCCTGTCTAATGCCTAGAATACAATAAACACTCTTAAAAGTTTTCTTTTTTAATATATAGTCATCTTGCCCACCTCCAACTTCTCTTCACTGCAAAAAACCCAACTCCACGAGTGGGGGTGGAGTCCAACAAATAACAATTACTATAAAGATATCCTTTCCTGGCACATAAATGTAGCCAGTGAGGGATAATAGAACCAGAGGGCTTTAACTAAAAACGAAGTGGGTTTTGCTTTCTCAGAGTACACATCAATTTATGATTAGTACACCCCAAAATAGAAGTTCTCCAAGAAGATACGAATATTACCAAAAACCATCTGGTCCGATCGCCTGTTTTCCAGGTGGGGAAACCTGAGACTCAAGGACCAATTTGGCAAGCCAGTGGTGCAGCCTGGGAACACAGGAATCCTGATTTCTCATCCAGATGCCTGTTTCACTCTAGCTCATTATCCTGAAAATGCTGGAACACTATACTTTCAACACATTCCGTCTTAATCTGTAGCCCTGCTTGAAAGCTCTCTGAATGAATGCTAAGTCCCTACAGTACAGTTCTGGCATTAAGGCACCTAGGTCGCCACCTACCAAGCTGAAAAGATGGGTAAAGGGCAACTGGTGAGCATTCAAATCATTCCTAGTTGACATTAAAGTCATTCCTAGAATTTTTCTTATTTGTATCCTGTCATTGTTTTTTATTGTATTTTTATTTCCCTTACTTTCTGTCTTTCTCCTGGTGCAAGTAGGATATTTTCAGTATTTCTGAATACTTCACTAGCAGTGTTATTTCTTATGAAAAGGAACTTGCCAAGATTTTGGATATTAGCAGACATGAAAGCAGATGAAAAGTAAAATCTCAAATTTGAGTCACATAAAGTAGAGCCCAAATTTGTCTGGGTAAATCGTATTTTATTTTGAAATTTTATTCAGTTGGCGATCTCTATGTCCACAGCAAGGGGGATGATATGGAGAGATGGGAAGGACTTCATTAAGAGCAAATGTGCTTCAGGAGAGAATAAATTATATCAACTGTTTAAGGGGTGAGATTTTTTTTAAATGGTTCTAATTCTAAAGTATGTAAATTTTGGTTAAATGTCTCAAATCTGTGAAAATATGTTAGCAACTTGCTCTGGGAACACTATTGCTTTACTCCAACAGTAGAGTCATGCGTACTGGCTCTGGAAATGGGCAGACTGTGTTTGAAGTCTCACTCTAACTCTTGCTAACTGTGTGACCTTGACAAGTTATTTAACTTTCCTGATAGGCAGTTTATTCATCTTTCAAAGAGAGATAATAAGAGTACCTACAGCATAAGTTTGTCATGAGAATTTTTTTTATTAAGCATTTAGAACAGTGACTGGCATTAGTAAGTGTCAGGCTTTGGTAATTATTATTAATTGTTAACTTCAGGAAGGAAACAACACACCATCAATCATCAGCCCATGTTGATCAATCATGAGAAAGAGGTGAATGAGCTCTGAACAGGATTGCAGAGGTAAGTGATTCAAACTGCCACTTGGTAGAGCAAAGTAGGGCCCAGACAGGTTGTGACTTGCTGCAGATTTGAGAGTTGGCTCTCCTCTGACTGTCCACCTGAAAACTTATGGAGGCCAGACTTTAGCCTAAGTTGTGTTTCACAGATGTCATTCCGTACTGACTATATATGGCCCATGGAATGCACTCTGAAAATCGATCATTAGGGCAGGGCTGGACTGGATCAGTAACGGAATTGAGACCAGGACTTCTGACTTTGACCATGAAGTTGACTAGGTTCTACAATGCATTCACTAAAATAAAAATGTCCTAGTTGTCACACAAAACAGGCATAAAGCTTCTGCTTAACTTACTTTCACTTAGTTACACATCTTACATATAGTATAAACAACTGTAATTCTGTATTATCTAGATTTTTAAGGTGATAGATACTTAAGTTATCTTTGATAGCATTTCCATATTTTTTTAGGCACGTTGTCATGTGCACCTTAACTTTTTTTATGTTGGAAATGCATAATTTCATAACTTTGCTTGAAATTTGGCAGATCCCTAAGAAAGATTTGGCTAGCTTAGAATATTATCACATTCAGCATACCCCAGGAAGTCCAAAATCATCAAAAAGGGAAAGATAGTTGAAGAAAAGTGTGTCTTTTCCATGGATGTTGAGAACAAATAACTTCTGTTATTTAGCAATTTTTTTGTCTCAAACTGTATCTGAGCCAAGACGACAAATTTTTTAAATCCATCCTTTGGAAACATCTTCATTTTTAAAAGTGCACATAGGCTTAGTATAGAGAGAGCTTTATCACTGGCTTTCCCAAAGGGTCATGAATAGGCATCAGGGGCTGTCCAGCCCTCTTTGATTATTGTATATATATTGTTTGCATATGCATGTGGTGATAAGTGCTGATGGGATAGGGGATGATAATAGCTGTCCTTGGATTCTCAAAAAACTACTCTCTCCCATAGAAATAAACCAGTCCTGAGAATACTGACAGTGGTGGAAAGATAATCTGTGGATATGTGCATTAATGGCCAATATTCATGCAGATAATGTAAATGCCTATGTGTTGCCTCTCTTCAACATTTTCAAAACGGATTGTACTCTTCAGATATCTCCAAATCATCCCATGGAAAAAGTGTTGGTTAATGAAAAGAAATGTGAAGAGTTCATCTCCGAGGGGAACAGGACACCCATATGTGACCAAATGTGGATGAGGAATTGGTTTCAACCACAAAGGACACACTTGAAAGTCATCAGATGCTTGAGCCTATAGCTAAAAAATCATACACAACTACTGAGACTTAGAATGGGTGAGAATACCGGGGGAATTTTCCACTAGAAACCATGGGAGATGAGAAAGAATCTTGAACTAAGAATTAGGAGTCCCTAATTCTAGTTCTGGTTTGGATATGAGCAGGGATGACTTCTACCCCTCAGTACAGTATTTTAATTTGTAAACTGGTATATAACAGTAGATACCCAGAGGTCTTTAAAATTTGATGACTCTATGATTTAACCCCAATTATGCTTCATAAGTATAGACTTCATGTTGATTCAGAAGATATGATTTTGTAAACTTGTGTGATCCTCTCCATACAGGGGACTAAGCTGTGAGATTCATTAAAACCATTAGTTGAGTTTCAATAATGATTTAGTGGAATGTGCAAATAACAGAAATTTTCAGTCATTTTGATGTTAATAGAATTCCAGACTGATGTTAAAATATAATTTAAAACTAGATTCTCAATTTGTCTCCCAGGTTTCTAACCTCCCACCCCCATATCCAAGCTGCAAATAAATTATAGATAGTGGGAACTGTTTCTTTGCTAGCTAATTTCTTCCTTTATCTCTGAGGTTCAGGTCAATTTGCTCCACTTAATGTTCTAATCACTTTTCTCTAAAGAGGAAAGGAAGGAAAATGACTTAGCATAGACAGGCTTTTAAGGTACACAATTGCAATTAAAGAAACTAATGAAACCATCTGTGCCACTGGGATATAATATTAATTTCAGGATGTGCATGGGTAAGCTATGTTAAATACAGGCAGCATCTACAATGGGTCTGTGTCTCTCCATAGTCTACATTCATGCTACAAGAATCAAAACTGTTTCTCTTATGAGAAGTTTCACTTGATTTGAGCCAATAACAAGAGGCATAGGCTAATAATTACAAGTCCATATAACATGCATAGGACAATAACACTATAAAGTAGCTGTCAAGGGACTATCTTAGGAGTAAAGCCAGGCTAAAATACATAAAACTCAAATTTACCCTAGTGAATTTACACTGGCATCATTAAGGGCACATTTTTTTTAATGCTATTGATTCTTCTTAGGCTTTGGTAAAATGGAACAATATACCTCAGGAGACTGCCATGAAGATTAAATGATATAATACATAGGCAATTCTTATAAAAATAACTGGTATACACATATATAAATTCTCAATAAATGATGCCCCCTTTATCTGTCATAAATTTTGTTTGGCTCTGTATAATGTGCACACAAAAGCAACTGCTTAACCAAATGACTATACTTTTCCTATGCGATAGAAATGTGGAGTAGGCAGCTCAGTGCTGGTATGGACGCGCCAGGATGCCATCAGGGTCCCAGATCCCTCCATCTTTCCATCTGGCTTTTGTTCTAATGCTTCCAAAGATGGCTCCCACACCTCCAAGCCTCACAGCTGCATTCCAGGAAAAGAGGAAGAAGAAATGGCAAAAAAGAACTACACAGCTAGGTCTGTCCTTTTATTTCATCAGGAATACAGTAAGATTACCAGAAACCTGCTTAGAAGACTTCTGGTCATATCCCTTTTCCTAGAACTTTGTCATGTGGATCCACATTAAGGGGGCTGGGAAATCAACTTTTATAACTGGGCCCATTACAACACACAAAATCTGCCCCCATTGTAAAGACCATCAGTAGTGTGCAAAACCAATCCCATTTGTCCCCAGTTAATATTATACTGTGTTTCTGCTGGGAAGGAGGAAGGACAAAAAGATATTAAGAAAGCAACCAGGAGGGTCTGACATAGAGATCACCATGATGAATTTACACATCACATAGTCTCTATAAAAGCATTATCTAAAGTTGTATTCCAATACTTACGGCAATTGTCTCCTTAGGACAAAATAATCAAAGGTTTAGAAGCAATGAAGGAAATCTTTGGCTCTGATCCTGACATTCCACACACTTCATTGCTGTTTTCATGTCTCCATTCAGTTTTGCAGCCCCACTTTCCATGAGCCATCCCCCTTGTCCTATGAGTCATCTCCCACTTAACTAGCTTTATATTCAAAATCTGTCTTTCTGCTCCTGTCCCAGCTGAGACCTCCCCTCTTGTAGACAGGTGGAGCACCAGCAGCTCCTGTGTCTAGTTCTAGTTATACGGCTCCTCTGGCCAGCCTAGCGGGGGGCTCCAAAGTGTGTGGCGCAGACCAGCATCACCTGGGTGCTCGTTAGAAGTGCAATTTTGTGTGCCCTCCCTGGATCTCCGGAACCAGGATCTCTGGGAGTAGAGCCCAGGAATCTTTGTTTTTTTTTCAGCTTTATTGAGGTATAATTAGCCCAGTAATCATGTGTTCTAACAAACTCTTTTTATGATTCTTATTGTGCTAGTTTGAGAAACACTGCCTTTGTCCTCCCAGTGGTTTTCAGAATATCTCTAACCTAAACACTCAGTGGAAATAGAGATGGTCACACTTCGGGCTACCCACTCATACAGAGTCACAGCTTATTTGCCTTTTCCGTCAGCTACTATTTATAAGCAGAAAATGCTTTAAATAGTTTTGGTTTAATTGTAATTAGATAGAGCATAGCTAGCTTGGGGAAACATGAACATTTCAAACATAATCAAATGTAGTCAATTATATTGGGCTGTGCAGATTCCCTGAGGGACAATGAATATCACTCTATATAATACCTGACCAAATAAACATAGCTGCCTTTACTTATTGATTCACCCCCTTACACCTGTATATTGGAACCTGCAAGAAGTATTGAATTAAAATACAGCCTGTCATTTATCCATAAAAACACAGAGGAGTTTGCAATGCAGGCAATAAGACAGGTTCTTTGCATCCCTGAAGAATGTAGTGAGGGGTGTTGGTCTTCACGGACCTCAGTAGACATTCAGATTCTTCATTAATTCCTTCACTTAAGAATTCCTAGAAGTGTAGTGTTCCATGACTTCATGGAGTTTCAGAGGAAATATGTTCATCTAAGTTTCCTATTCCTAAACACTTGAAATAGAATTAAATGTCCTTTGTTCATTTCTTTATTTGAAAATAGATTTATGGAAAGCCTATGGCACATAAGGCACTATGTGGATACCATGAAGATACAAAATGAATAATAGAGTTTGAATAATCTCAAGGGGAAGCAGTCGCAGGGCTTGCACTGATCAGATAATTTTTTCCAGAATGAAAGTCTGTCAAGAAATTAATCAAATAACAATGTAATAAATGAGTGCATATAGATTCAAGTGCATTTGACTGAACCGTTAGTATACTGCTTCAAAATGAAATCACTAATACTATTTTCTGGAGACCATAAATATCATTTGTGTCCTGGTAGGGCCCCAGCTTTGGTGTACTCTAGTAAAGACAGTCCTATAGCAGCTAATTCTTTGGCAGGACAGATTAAAGAAATAACTAGAAACACTATTGCACCTGAAAGGAGTTGCTACTAAATGTGTACACAAAAATTGTCCTTACATCATATTCCCACATCTTCTTCAAAACACTAATGGCCATCAGCTATTATTATCTCCTGTCTCACTCACAGTGTAGTGACCCCATAACAGCAATACCCATTACCTGCCTAGTAGGACTCAATAATAGATAATGACTTTCTGTGTTAAACTTTACACACCAACACCCTCATAGAGGTATGTATATACTTGTTGACTTGCTGTTGTTCACTCACTCATTCGTGAATTTATTTAACAAATATTTGTTCTAGGTCCAGGGAATTCAGTAGTTAATGGGAAAGACGTGTCCCCTGGACTAATGGGCTTAATTACCATTTATTATGGTAAATAAATAAAAATGATACTATAATGGTAAATTTTATGTTATGTGTTTTTTACCACAATAAAAAAAGTGGGGGGAAAAAGGTACTATAATGTCAGGTAAGAATAAACACCTGAAAGGTATTAAGCAGCATCAGAGAATAGAGCATGATATGGGAATGAGGATATGTGTTAATTTAGATACAGTGGTCACAGAGGTCCTCGTTCAGGAGGTGATATTTTAGCAAATAAAATTCAGCGAGCAAATGCGTTTAAGGCAGTGACATTTGAGTGACTGCATTAAGGGAGGGAGTAAGTCTTGCTAAAATCTGGAAGAAGAGTATTTATTCTAGGGGCTGCAGACATCAGGCAAAAGGTCGTGAGGTGGGAATGGTCTTGGGAGTATTTGAGAATGGAAGGAAGTCAAGGCTGTTTAGGTGCAAAGTCAGGTAGAGGAACAGTAAGAACAAGCCGGGAAGGGAAGCCAGATCCTGTGAATCCTGTGAGGCAATACTGAGGAGTTTTTGGATTTTGAATGTGATGGAAACTAATGTTGGAGAGGAGAGTATTATGAGTTCATTTACTCTTAAAAATTAAACCCCTTATTTTGAAATAATTATAGATTCACAGGCAGCTGTATAAAACAACATAGATCCTGTACACTTGTACCCAATGGTAACATCTTACAAAACTATAGTACCATATCACAACCAAAATACTGACTTTGATACAGTCAAGTTACAAAGAATTTCCACCACCACAAGGTGCCTCCTACTGCCCTTTTATAGCCACGTCCAGTTCCCATCCCTCCTCGGTTTCAGACCCCTAACAACACTAATCTGTTCTCCATTTCTATAATTTTGTTATCTCAAGAAGGTTATATAAATGTGATCATCTAGCATAAGACCTTTTAGGATTGACTTTGTCACTCAGCATAAATCCTTAGAGAATCATCAGGCTGTTGTGTTCATCAATAGTACATTCCTTTTGATTGCTGAGCAGAATTCCATGGTATGGATAAAGGACAGTTTATTTAACTTTTACTCATTAAAAGACATTTAGGCTATTTCCAGTTTGAGGCTATTAAAAACAATGCTGATATGAACATTCATGTACAATGTTCTGTATAAACAAGTTTGCATTCCTTTGGGATAGATGCTGAGGAATGCTCTTACTAGGTCATATGTATAATTTGATAAGAAACTGTCAAACTGTTTTCTAGACTATTGGTTCCATTTTACATTCCCAACATCATGACGTGAGAGGTTTATGTATTCTGCACGCTTGCCAGCATGTGGCATTGTCAGCTGTTTGTTGCTGGTTTTTATTTAGTTATTTTTGTTTTTTACTTTAGCATTCTAATACGTGTGCAGTGATATCCCATTGTGGTCTTAGTTTGGAGCACCTTAATAACTAATGATGTTAAGCATCTTATCATATATTTATTGGCCACCTGAACATTTTCTTTGATGAAGTTCTTGTTCAGATATTTTACCCAAGCAACATCCACTTTTAGCTAATAGTAACATTTGTGTTAATTTTTCTCTATTTCATCCAAGTAAACTGGGTTACATTTTAATATATTTTAAACTTGAAGCTCATAAGAGGATGATGACTAATTTATTTGAAAAATTAATTTTGTAACAAATAAGAGATTTTATCCAAACCTCTTAGTAAATTATACTTGTAAGACAATATCTGTGCCAAGGAGGTCTACTCATACTAACCCTTTGATCTGAACTGATCATATTTCCCCCACATTTCCCACTGATGTCAAGCTAGGCTTTAGTCTACAGTGTCTTATATCTTTACATGTACAATGTCTACAAATATAAATAAAAATTAAAGCAATTATCTGAATCTTTTAATTCCCTAAGATGTAGGGAATTTTTTTATCTTGAAGAAGAAAAATAATTTAGCCAAAGAATGTCTGGATTCTTCATTCTGCATATTTAGATGTAACTTAATAAGTGTCTATCAATTAAATACAGTGAACCATTCAGTTGCTAACTAGAAAAATGCAGAAGTACTCTTTGGATGAGTAAAGACAAAAGAAATGGAAACAGCTCTCCCTTTAATGGCAAGCAATTCTGTGCTTATATTTTCCATCCCATCTTCTCCATCTCATGCAGACACATAAAGATTCTTTCTTTGTGGCAGTGTCTCCTTGAGGAAAAACACTGTATCAGTAGGATCACTGGCTTTTTTTAAAAATCAACTTTACCAGGTTAAAATAAATCCATATTTGCATAATTCAGTGAATTTTGACAAAGATACACTTGTTTAACCACCACCACAATCAAGAAACAGAGCACTTGGTCATCTCAAAAATGTTCCCTCAATGCCCCTTTGAAGTCACTCCACTCCCAACCCTCACCCAGGCAACCACTAATATGATTTCTATCCCTATAGCTTAGTACACAGAAATCTGTGGCATTCCTATACACTAACAATGAACTAGCAGAAAGAGAAATCAGGAAAACAATTCCACTCACAATTGCATCAAAAAGAATAAAGTACCTAGGAATAAACCTAACAAAGGAAGTGAAAGCTATACTCTGAAAACTACAAGACACTCATGAGAGAAATTAAAGAAGATACCAATAAATGGAAACACATCCTGTGCTCATGGATAAGAAGAATTAATATTGTCAAAATGGCCATCCTGCCTAAAGCAATCTACATATTTAATGCAATTCCTATCAAAATACCAACAGCATTCTTCAACGAACTAGAGAAAATCTTTCTAAAATTCCTATGGAACCACAAAAGACCCTGAATAACCAAAACAATACTGAGAAGGAAGAATAAAGCTGGGGGGATTACAATCCCCAACTTCAAGCTATACTACAAAGCCACAGTAATCAAGACAATTTGGTACTGGCACAAGAACCGACCCATAGACCAATGGAACAGACTAGAGAGCCCTGATATAAATCCAACCATATATCGTCAATTAATATACGATAAAGGAGCCATGGACATACAATGGGGAAATGAAAGCCTCTTCAACAACTGTTGTTGGCAAAACTGGGCAACTACATGCAAGAGAATGAAACTGGATTATTGTTTAACCCTATACACAAAAGTAAACTCGAAATGGATCAAAGACCTGAATGTAAGTCATGCAACCATAAAACTCTTAGAAGACAACATAGGTAAAAATCTCCTGAATATAAGCATGAGCAACTTCTTCATGGACATATCTCCTTGAGCCAGGGAAACAAAAGCAAAAAGCTTCTGTATGGCAAAGGAACAAAAAGGCATCCTACAGTATGGAAGGATATATTTGTAAATGACATATCTGACAAGGGGTTAACATCCAAAATATATAAAGAACTTACATACCTCAACAGCCAAAAAAGCAAATAACCCGATTAAAAAATGGGCAGAGGATATGAAGAGACAGTTGCCCAAAGAAGAAATTCAGATGGCCAACAGACACATGAAAAGATGCTCTACATGACTAATCATCAGGGAAATGCAAATTAAAACCACAATGAGATATCACCTCACACCAGTAAGGATGGCCAGCATCAAAAAGACTAAGAACAACAAATGCCGGTGAGGATGTGGAGAAAGGGAAACCCTCCTACACTGCTGGTGGGAATGTAAGCTAGTTCAACCATTGTGGGAAGAAATATGGAGGTTCCTCAAAAAACTAAAAATGGAAATACCATTTGACCCAGAAATCCCACTCCTTGGAATTTACCCAAAGAATACAACTTCTTAGGTTCAAAAAGACATATGCACCCCTGTGTTTATCGCAGCACTATTTACAATAGCCAAGAAATGGAAGCAACCTAAATGTCCATCAGTAGATGAATGGATAAAGAAGATGTGGCACATATACACAATGGAATACTATTCAGCTATAAGAAAGAAATCCTACCATTTGCAACAACATGGATGGAGCTGGAGGATATTATGCTCAGTGAAATAAGCCAGGTGGAGAAAGACAAGTGCCAAATGATTTCCCTCATTTGTGGAGTATAACAACGAAGCAAACTGAAGGAACAAAATAGCAGCAGGCTCACAGACTCCAAGAAGGGACTAGTGGTTACCAAAGGGGAGGTGTGTGGGAAGGCAGGTGGGGAGGGAGGGATAAGGGGATTGAGGGGTATTGTGTTTAGTACACATGGTATGGGGGGTCACGGGGAAAACAGTGTAGCACAGTGAAGGCAAATAGTGAATCTGTGGCATCTTACTACACTGTTGGACAGTGACTGCATGGGGGTATGGGTGTGGACTTGTTAATATGTGTAAAAGTAGTAACCACATTGTTTTTTCATGTGAAACCTTCATAAGAGTGTATATCAATAATACCTTAATAAAAAAATTAAAAAAAAACACTATGAAGGATGACTCATTCAATATTTGTTTAAAGTTTACTATGGTACAGGCATATATTCTCCAAAGGGACCAAAGAAAATATACATAGTGAAGACATTACCCCTTCCAAAAGAAGAGACATAATTTCAGTTAGATATATTATTCATTTGAAATAAAAATACATGATCTGGAAATATAACATGTATGTATGTATATATGCACATATGTATGTAGTCAAATAGCAATATTGAGAATTATTTTTGATGTGATTAATTTATTCTAGAAGAAAAGGTTTTCTGCTAAATGTGGCAGATAGCAAAAATTGCCACTATTCCTCAAACCTGCTTGTCTGCAAACCCCTTTCATGATGTGACTGTGCAGTTTGTCCCTTCAAAATGTGGCAGCTATTTCTACAGGTGGCTGGCCTTGCGATTTGCTCTGGCCAATAGAGAGATGACTGAAGTAATGATATGTGAGTTCTGTGACTAGGTCTCAAGAGACCTTTCATGCTTTCTCTTTGGAAACTTTTGCAAGGAAGCATGTAAACAAACCCAGGATAGCCTGCTGGATGATGAGATATGTGGCCCCATGATTCCATCACCCAGCCAACTGCCAGTCACCTCTCAGTAGAGCCGCCCTGCTGCTGACCACAGATGCATGACAAAATCTGATTATGGCATGAAGAGCTGCCCAGCTGAGTCCAGTCCAAACTATTGACCCATAGAATAGTAGGTTAAATAAAGTGTTGTTTTAAAGCCATTAAGATTTAGCATGGTTTGTTAGGCAGCAAGAGATAAGTCATGCAACCAATAAGGGACATCTTAATCTTTGCATTAACTATGGCATAATTTTTAGTAGGCTGCTAAATAATATTCTACTTATTATTAAAAGTAAAGTTCTCATTCCTAAACCACAGTCATCCTTTCCTCCTGTACCCACCTTGGTGAATACAGAAGCAGGCTGAAGTTTAAATCTCAAATTTACACTTATCTACTAGGTAGACCTTGGAGAAGTCACTTCATCTCTCTAGGTTTTAGTCTATCATACTTTAAGATGGGGATAATGGTATTTCAGAGTTTTGTTGGGGAGATTAAATGAGCTGATGCAAATTGTCCATTACTATACTTGCAATGTAGTAGACTCATATAAGGCATTGCTCAGTCATCTGAAATTTCCCTTTTCTTTCTATTTTTAAGTGTGCAGTGATATCTTATGTCCCCATCTGTCATTAATTAGTTGTGGAAGTACCATTTTGAGATAGAGTTGACTAACTTTCATTCTAGTGGACTTGCATTAAAAAATGTATTTTTCATGGGTTTTCACAAACAAGGTTTATTACACATGGCACTTATCATTAAAAAATGTTTTATGTACTATATTGTACATACTATAATTTATATACTTATAAGCTAAGTGTGTGTGCATATATATGTATTTTATAACTATCTGAAATTATATGTGTATATTTCTATATGTTATTACTTATTATTTATCTCAGAACATAAGTGCTCTGAGGTATTTTTGTTTCCTATCCCCCCACCTGGACAAAGTCTGGAACATGGTATTAACTCAATAAATATGTCTTTAATGAAATAATAAATGAACAAATGCTTCTGAACCATTACTATGAAACAAGTTTTAGCATTCTTGGAAAGACATTCATGAATTCACAGATTTTTTCAAATGCAATTTTGTAAGACATTAGAGAAATAACATGATATGAAGGGACTTCACTATTACTTGCTTTATGCAGTTTGCCTTTTAATGTTTTTTGTCACAATGAGAATTTCATGAAATATTTTCTTATCTAAGATTGAAGACTTCATCTGAAATTTGGAAAATTAACTGTAATTATGTAAGTACTCTATGGTTGAAATTGGTTCTATGACTTAAAACTTTTAAGTTGTAACTATGAACCACATATTCAGATATATACTCTGTGATAAAGCCTATTTTAAAAGTTGGATTTGAATCTTGTAGGTAAAATAAAACTCTTCATAAATTCTTCTTATATCTCAGCTTAAAATATATTTTAGCTTGCTGAGCTCCCTGGAAAGAACCTATAAATCCTTGACCATGAAAAACCCTTTTATTTTCTGCTGATAAAAATTATTTCCTTCAGGGAAATTGTACTCTCCAAGCAATACGTCATTACCTATGTGACATACTATAGCCCGGTAGTGGATATAAGAATGCTTTGGAAATCCTTAAATTGCTCTAAGCTTTAAAATCAAATGTTTGGACTAAGCAGCTCATCTAACAAAAACAGCAACCAGAAGAAATCAGGTCAGAAAAAGAGGGAAAAGAAAATGCTGAAAACATTAAATTACTCAGAAAGTCATAAAATATGAATTTTTATAGTTCAGGGTATCATTTCCAGGTCATTTCATCTAAAACACTTTGTTCTTCAGGCTGCTGGCATGATATGAATGATGAGCACCCTAAATAGATTAAATGTAAATAGGACTTATTCAATATGCACAAGACTGATAATCTTTTTTGAATCTGGGTAAAATTTATCTTTCCATGACTTTCAGCTATCATCTAAAGAAGAATGAGGTCCAAACCTTTGCACCAGTGCCCGTATCCCTCAAATGCCCGAATGGCTGTCACCAACTCAATGTCTTATCACCACCTCATCACCTATGGCCACGTCAGCACGACCCAAACAAAACTCAGTGATCTGTGCTATGTATCTTGTCCAATGATACATCATCCACCAGGCTCCCCAAGCAGAAGTCTTATGGTTTTCCTTTCTCATTTTCATTCTCTCTTTAATCAGACACCAGAACCTGTTGTTGATGTCTTCAAATTCCAAATTTCCTGATCATTCACAATCTGGTTTCAAACCACCTCCCAAAACCGTGTCAGCATTCTCCCCTCACACCTTCAGGCTACTGAAAATCATGCTTCTTGGGATGATTTAGATTTCTTAACAAGAGAAAATTCCCAAACTCTATATTCCTCCTTGTATCATAAAAATTGTAAATAAATCTGATAGTAGTCTTTCATATTGGCATATTATAATTTTATATACTGTAAAACTTAATTTACCTTTTAGAGAAATTGCCTTTAGTTCTATTTGTTAAGTACTTATTTTTTTGAATAAATTAAAAACTTAAAATGCATAAGCAACTTTTCTTCCAGACTTACAATAAAAGCTCACCTATATCAATTTTAAGTAACAGCAGGAAAAGAAAACCCTTAGAAAATCCAGTAAAAATCAACAGCTTTTCCAAAGAAACTGAAATTTAGAAATGAAAAGTAAAGTTTCAATTCTAAGAACAAAAATCTTGAAATATCTAGGAATAAATTTGATGAGAAAAAGAATGCAATGTAAAAACTGAATAAATGAAGAGATAACATTTTTTCTTGCTATAAGAACTCAATATTGTGAAACTATCAATTTCCCCTAATCAATTTAGAAAACCAGTGTGACTAAAATAATACCCCAAAAGAATTTTATTTTATAAGTTATTAGAATATTTCTGAAGTTTATGTGGAAGATAATTTCTAACAGTAAACAGTACAGGAGACAAAGTATCTTCAAGACAGTAAAACATACTATAGAGCTGGAGTATTTAAAACCAAGGTACTAGCACAGGATTAGACAGAGATCATTGGAAGCAGTGTGTGTAAAAGTCTAGCCAAATACATAATGGACAAAGCTGGCATTTCAAAACAATAGGGAAGAAATGATTACTCAGCCAATGAAACTGGACAACAAACTAGTGACCTTGAAAAAAATAAACCTGAAACCCTATATCCTTTCTCAAAATAGTTCCTGTATGAATCAAAGATTTAAAGTAAAGCAAAAAAAAAAAATTATGAGAAGGCAACATGGATGAAAATATTTTAAATCCTAGAAGTATAGCACTTCCTAAACATTTTAACTTTGTAGAAAATTGAATGATAAAGGAGGTATTAGAAAAATAATTGCAACACAAATGACAAAGAATTAAAATTCTTATTACACATGAAATAGACTTAATACAAATGAAATATTAGTAAAATGACAAATTCAAGTCATGTATAACATGATGCCTTTTATAAATGACTGTGCACCTACTTCTACAAGTCTATAAGTATATATAGAGAGATCTAGAAGAATATGTTATAAAATAATTATATTTTCATAGGCATGGGATAAAATTTTTGATAATTTTTATATTCTCTGTATAGTTTCAACTTTTTATGATAAGCATAATAATTATAAAATTAATAAAGCTATTTTAAGCAAAATGAATTTATATGTAGGAATAAACATAGGCAATAGCAAAGCAAGCACTGGAAAAGAAAAATAAAAACTACTATTCCGTGCTTTCTTAAAAAAGCATATAATTTATACATATATAGAGAGAAAGAAATTTATTTATACATATACATATATAGAGAGAATGAGAGAATTGTGAACTGGTGCTAAGGAAAAGGTTCATTATTTATTATCTTTCAATCTCAATTCATCCTCTGGTTTGCCATGAAAATAATCATTTAAGATACTATGACTCTTATCTGTTTATGATTGATATAAGGAAATACAAGGAACTATATTTTAGGCACAGCATAATGATTAATAACACTTATTATAATGTTAAACTAAAATATTACCTAATTTTTGAAGGATATGTACTTTATTAAAACTTGTTTTCATTTAAAATTTTAAGTTTTTTATCTGGCTTAGATATTCAAGATTCAAAAGTTCATATAAATTTCTATAAGCAAATTTATCTCATCTTTTCCTCATCATTTTTATTAATAAAAAAAATTGGCTATTTTATATATAGCTCTGTGAGTGTGTGTGTGTGTGTGTGTGTGTGTGTGTGTGTGTGTCAGTACCAGAGGTTTGGAAATGCAGGTCATAATGTATCATTACCAGCATTTCTCTTGTTCTTTCCCACTGGAATGATGGCCACATTTGGGCCATACTCTAACCTTAGATATGATAATACCGCTGACTAAGCAGCTCAGGTGATAATGATTTCACCTCTACAGTAGACAATGGAGAAAAGGAAACAGAACATTAAGTTTTATGAGAAAAAAATCAGTTTCCTTTCCTAAGGGAACATAAGTTGGTTGTGGAAGCTAGACTTTAAGGGACAATTCATTAGAGAATATAATAAAATATATCCTAATTTCAAAGAAAAACCCTAAAAGAAAAATAAGTCAGAAGCCTTCTTTGACAGCTCCCACCCCCCAACTAAGCCAGGTCTCTCCGTTACCAGCTCATGTAGCATTCAGCTCCTGAGGATTATTATTGCAAGTACACTGAAAGTTTGAGTGGAAGGCTTATGTTTATCTTTGTTACTATTGTATCTTCAGTGCCTACCATAGTGCTGGGCACAAAATACATGTGAAATATTGTCTATGGAATGGGTAAATAAATAGGTAAATAAATGCATTGGATTGAAATAAAAATTTTTCATAAAGCATAGCTTTGTTGTTTTATACAAACAAATATATATTTAGTAAGCTATATACATGTACTATTGTGCCAATACATTATATGTATGGAAACACAGATTTAAAGTGTAAGTACATTTCCTAAAATTTACTGCTATTGTATTATCTTGTGAACCCCCACCCCCATCACTTTGAAGATATCTAATCTAAAGAATTACTAATAGTCTCATATATTGACTAATTTAATGGTGATGGAAACACACAAAATAGAAAGGAAGATAGAAAAGTGTAGTCAGTATCAGTCATGATTCAGCAAGTGGTCAACGGCACTGAGACCAGAGCTGGTGGAGACCAACATTGGCACCTCACAACTCTGATGTGACATAGTTTCTTTCAGAGCATTGGGGTCACTGCTACTATTGCTGATCCTGCAGGTTGCACAGTAATAGGAAAAAATTCAATTTTTAGTAGGGTTTGATTTGCCTAAGTTCAGCATCACCAAATCAGTGACATATTGTAGACTGAATTTTGATGCAACCAGCAAAGCAAAGACATTATCCAGCTCCTGTAGAACCAAATGTCCAATTCAATTTAGGCTCATAAAAAGTGATCCCCTACATTATGACTGATCCTGCTTAATCTAAATATTCAAAGCTGTTCTATATTTTGGTTCTGAGTTTTCCCTTCTTCTCTGTCTTAGATATTCATCTTCTGAGACTGGAATGTGACAGAATATTATGGAAGTTATTTTCAAAATGGGCCTCAGGGATTTCCTAGCCAATTCTCAGTAATTCATAGAGGAATCATGGTTGTTAAAGTCTGTACACAAACCATCTGCAGAAACACAGCTACAAGAAATTTCGAGATGATGATAAATAGAAGCTTAACAAATATGACCACATTTATTTTTCCCGGAGTTGCATTCCTGAGTTACAATTTACAACTATAATTATGGAAACTGAAAAACTGAGTATGAACAGATTTCTTTATATGTGAATGCAGAGTTGATGATGTTTAGCATACTTGTGCCAATTATCACAAATATCAATCTCTCAAGGTTTCTTCTTGCTCAACTAGAGTTACTATATTACTTGCTAAACCCATCCTTCATTATTCCTCATTCTTCAGTCAAAAACCAGAATTTTACATTCAGTTCTCTTAATCTTTCATGACTGCTACTCTGTTGTCTAGCTATCACAGGTTTCCCTACCCCCCTCTTCTTGGTATCTCACTTTATTTCCCTCCTTTTCCATCTTCTTCCTAGACTCTGCTTTCTGCTCTCTTACTTGATACTACTAGGAATTTAGCAAAAAATCATCCTTCTTCTAAATCACTAGCACAAGATATATCTTGCATCTTAAGCTTGAATGAAGACCAGAGTTAGAAATCCTCATGTCACATTCAAGCAAATGTGAACTGGTGCAAAGCCAGTATTTAATGTTTGTTCATTTAAAATATTTCTGGCTACATGAGTTAAGGCTTTAAATCCATGTAATTAGAGTTCCAAGAAAAAGATTATGCAATTTTTTTTCTCTTTGTAATGGTCAGATGCTGAAAATTCTTTGCATATAAATTGTAAATTATAAATAGAAAGGCAGGAAGTCAGGAATGCAGGAAAGAAAGAATAAATCAGGGACCATCATAGTCAGGGGAAGAAGGGTATAGTCTGACACTGCTGTAGTGCCTGAAAGAACAATAGAGTGCTGCTTCTTGAACTAAGACTTTATTTTTTCAGCAGTCTCCAGGTGTCAGGCAAGTGTGCTGTCTGGGATGGGCAGATCATTAGAATATTTTAGCAGCAAGATGTTTATTATTTTGGCCAATAGAGTTCAGAGTTCCCAGGAAAAGCAATATTAGCCAGGCAGATTTTGATGCAGGTGAAAATATCTCTTCATTGGAGGGAGGCTGAAAGGGACACAGTTAGAGAGAAGAGGCTAGCAGCCTGGGTCAGGCTCTGTGGACAGTGACAGTGATGGACCCAGAAGGCCAACGGGGATTATGAAGACTCTGTGTGTCTTGGAATGTCAGGTTCCCCACTTTGTTAGGATACTCAGGAAGAAAATGGCACAGAATAATGTGGGACAGACCAATGGCTGTTAAATGAGGGCTCAAGGGAAGATGGAGAATTTCAGAAAGGTACCAAACATTAAGTCTAGAGAAGCTTCCAAAAGTGAATGTAATCTGAAATTAGAGATCAGTGACCATAGTAACAAGCTAGAGCCAATGGGTTTGAAAATGGATCTCGGAAAGACAGTTGGATTGCTGGTGTTACCTGCAAAATATTTAACCACTGCCAAGTAGGCACCAAGCAATCAGAAGAGATGCCAGGAAGAGTGGCAGAGGTGTCCTGGAGCCCACCTCCTTTCAGGTATTAACGCTTTAGTCACTGAACCATGGGGAGGTTCGAGGGCTCCCAGCGGACCAGCTAGGGCCCCAGGGAACTTGTGACAGGAGCCATTTGCCATGGGAATATGGCTGAACAACTAAGACATACGGTGGGAAGTAGCTGCCTGGCCAGGACATTTCCAGGCACCCTGTTCAGCAAGGTGGGACCCTGTGACTAGTTCTAACCAAAGTGAAGAAAAGAGATGTTTCATCATCATTTTCCCAGTCATTTCCCAAGACTCCAAGGTAAGTCTTGAAGTCAGTGGGTGATGGAACCCTAAGACAGAAGCACCCTCAGTCCTCGAGTTACTACCTGAAGGAGGGCTTCTCAGCAGAAAAGCCCAACAAGAAAACCAGAACTGGGTTCTGCATGACTAAAGTTAAATTTCATTGTATAAACCTAATTAGGCTTGAAGATTTTTATAGCAATTACCTTACTCTGACCAAATCATGGTATAAAAATACTGTAGCGTTTTAAGGCATCCATTTCGCACGGATGAATAAGGCAAATTCTGAGTTCACTTGTCTCCTTGAGACGATGTAGAACATTCTACAAAGATTTAAAGAAGTAAGCTTCTGAATTCTGTAGTAAAATCATCCCAAAAAATAGGAGAAGGTTTTTGTTTTCTGTTTTCTTACATTTGGAGCATGATTTTCCTTTAAAGAAAACAAGGAGGGGTTTCCATTTCTATTTAAAAGCCCATTTCATAAATCCCACACAATCACACATTAACTGTGATCTCTCTAAGGATGGACACTAGGGGTAGAGTTTTACTCATCTCTGCACTCACAGTATGGGATCTATAGGATTTATCCAAAAAAGGTTTTGAATGCATGAATGAAGCCATTGCTACTAGAAAAGGAATGTGCTGAGGAAAGGTAAACCAGAAGGCAATTATGGAGCCAGACCTACATTATCTTTAAGATGTAGAATTCTCCCTGAACTGCTGGTGTTTACTTTGTAGGACTTTGGTGACGTTTCAGTTTTAGCTTCTCATTTTCCAGTGAGGAACTGTGTGGTCCTGGGAAGTAGTGATCAGCTCATACCCATGGAACTATTTTGTATCAAAACCTAGATGCAAACTCTGATTTTCATAATCTAAGAATGGTGGTATTTTCCCTAGCTGCATCCCCTATTATTTTAGACTCTTGGGTGTTTTTGTCTGCAAAACTCAGATAATAGTCATTTAACCTCACACTATTGCTGTAAAGAGAACATGAGGCCATATCATAGTCCTGTATTGCACTCAATCAGAGAAATGTTACAACCTTTAATTTCTAGATCTATTTAAGCAATGCAAATACATGTGAGGCCGTGTGCATGATTAAATCTGAGGGTTGGGATTATCTTTAACTTCAACGTGTCATTAAGAAAATCCTAGGTCCTTATTTATCCTGGACTCAACACAATACCATCTGCTCTCAGATATTTTTGAGGGGTTGCCTGAAGGCATAAACTGTCAGATCAAGGAATAACTCAAAGTTTGGGGGTGAGGAAGCTATTTTTCTGTTCATCAGAAAATAGCTGAAGTATCCTATTGCTAAAAAGCTGTAGGGATTTTTTTATCATCCCACTTACTGACTTTTCTTTTAATTGGCTTCAGTGCCTTATCTGACCAATAGCTCTTCAACAGAAAGGATCTGGATTTGATTTGAATCCAGCGTCTAAAGAGGAATACTGAATCAAGTAACACAATATTTGGATCCTTTCTGGATGGAGCTAGAGCTAATAATCACATCCTGCAATACAAGAGAAGCAATACAGAGAATGATCATTATTCTCTTTAGCTGATTTGGCACACTTTAAAACAACACAGCAGAGGTGCTAAGGGGCAGCTTGAGGAGAATTATTTATGCAGCTCCTAACCGAATGTGTCATCTGAGTGGTCACTGGTCTTGCTATTTAATGAATGCACTAAAACCCAGGATAGTGGTGCATGGGGCCAGCTTTCCCTGCCCCACAAGTGGTGAGGAGGCCAACCACTGAAGGCTGGAGGCAAAACTAAGCAGAAAATTTTGATTTTGATATCTCCTCTACTATTTCCTCTGCATACCGTGCTCTTCACTTATAGCACTCCCCACCCATCTGAACAAGCTTGGCACCCACCCATTAAAGGTTTGCTCTTTCTCCTTACTATAACCCCACAGCAGGCCTGGAAGTCCACCGATCACCCACAAGGGAATGTCCTCTCTGCTCTGCTGGCTGGGTTATTGGTGAAGCTTGCCTGTTGACACAGTTTTCTTACAAAACCTCATGTATAACAGTTTCCTCAAAGCTCATCAGCAAAGTTAACTCATGTATTCACAGGTTCATTCTAGTGCTAATATATGTCAGGCAATGTGCCAGGTGTTAAGGATGCAAAGGTATTGAATAAATACATTATTATGTGCCCTTGAAGAAATGAATACAGAAGCTATTTTTAAGTGTGAATTACAATATAATGCTAGGTGCAGTGAGAGAAGATACTGTGAGAAGATGGAGATGTCCCTGAGCAGGCCTTGGGATACGCACCGTCAGTTCTCAGACCATTCTTATACCTCAAAGAAAGCAGCCAAGCTAGTAATCAAGCATATTACCAAAGGAGTAAAAATCACTCATGTTCACCTCTCTTATAAACCCTATAAAAAAGGGTCATTCATGAGATTCTGTGCTGGTAGAATGTCCCTTGGGCTCCAGACACCAGCTCCCATCCTGCCCAAATCACAACAAAGTAAAGATGCATGAAGTTTGTTTCTGGTTCTGCTCTCTCCTGGAGTGGAGTGGAGTAGAGAAGCCTTAATTCTTCACCCTCAGGCCCTACCTGACCAGTGGTGTCCACAGTGTCTGCTACCTGGAGCCCCAGGCCTACCTCGACCTTATTCTGCTCCCTCTGCCTGGGATGCTCTCCTCTCCAAGCTCCCCACTCTCCAATTAATCCTCTTTTACTTCAAGGCTTAGAGAATTATCACTTCTTTCAGAAAATATCCCTGTACTTCTCCCATAAAAGTGAGATTTTTTTTCATTTTCTGTGTTCCCACAATAACCACTGCTTGGTTACTCCTATTCTTGCACAAATAACAGTAATGACCCTGTCTTTTGCTCTTGTCTGCTTTAAGAAGACAGGTCTTTCTCTCTGTACATAGTGTTTGGCAAATAGTGGTTGCTTATAATACATGTAAGGCTAGACAGATAGGTGGGTGGATGGATGGAAGAATATTGTACCTCTATTTTACTGTTGCCTTTAAAGAACCCATAGAAGTCCCCTCAGTAATCCCACTCAAAAACTAATTGGTACTATGTTTCTTCCTCCAAATTTCCAACTAGCTGTAGTTCACACATCTGTGTAACTCTAAAGCCTATTTTTTATTAGAAGCAAGACATATGATTGGTCATGGAACTATATGCTCTGTACATTCATTTAGGAGAGCTACAAGAGAAAATCAGAATCCAGAGATCTCTCAATTTGCATTCCGGGGTGTTAATAATCTTGCTAATGCACTGCAGACTAATACTTTGCAGAGGGAGATTTGCTCCATCTCACTTGAGCCTGAGTGATTCTAATATGTCTACTGACTGCCTTGTAGCTATATTCAAGAGGCTTCATCTGAATTCTGTCTGCTTTCCTTTCCTAATGTCTCCACTGCCTTGACAGTGTGTGGAATTCATGATCCCAAAATGACCACTGCTTTTGATGATAAAACACTTTCTCATTAATATTACTTGATTCTTGAACCACTCAGTTTTGCTATTAGCCAAAAAATAACCAAGTGAGCTCTTCATCTGTGCTCTGCAAATGCAGAGTGTAACAAACAAGCTTGCACCACTGTGTGGGTCTATTTAGCTGTGCCAATCCTTCTGCTGTGGCTCCTTTCAAATGCAAAAAGAGAGACGAAACAGAAGCCTCCAAGGATGGTCACTCAGCTAGTGCTGATTACAATTTCTTTTCATATTGGTCCAAATATTTTATGTACTTTTACACCAGAAATAGACAGCATGAAAATGAGGAACTAAATTACAAATGAGGAACCAAGAGAAATGGTTAGCATGGAAATTGTTCTTCATTCCTCATTTTCCCTTCCAACAGGGGGACTCAGTGAATGCAGTTCTCCTGGCCTCACTCAACTCCACACGGAGTGACTTACCTGACTAGTGAGTTTTGAAGGAAATAAAAAAAACATATAAACAAAAAACCTTTCTTCAGAAAGTTCACTTTCTGCTTGGTTCCTCAGGGAGAGACCTAAGAGGACCATTACCTTCTGTGCCTGGGGGGTAAATCTGTCCAACCATGGGGCTGTCATATCTAAGCCACTGTCTCCAACATTTGCTTTATAACTAATAATGGTGATTTTTCTTTACTTTGATCTGTTAACTATTTTGTCTTCTCTCTCAATATTTTTCAAAACTCAGATGAAGAGGAGAATTATTGTTTATGTTATTTATCTTGTAAAATTTCTGGAATATACCTGACCAATGGTTGGCTTGCAGGAAGTGTGGTAATTAAGAGCCCAGGCTGTCTAGGTTCATGTTCTGGCTCTTCCGTTTATCAGCTGTGAGCTATGTGTCCTTGCACATATTATAACTCCTCTGTACCTATGTTTCCCTTACAAAATGGGTTCAATAATAATAATGCCTACTATTGGGACTATCGTAAGTACACTTCACTTGGTCTAACTTAACACTCATTCCTGTGAGTTGTTTCTGTTACCATGAATCCACGCCATTTGCTTAATGGGATGCTTTGGCTGACAACCTAATGTTGATTCTAAACATGGTGAACTGTTTAGCTTGAACCATTACTGTGTCATAGACTACTAGGACCAAAAGGGACCTGAGAAATCTTAGCTTTAGGCTCTAGATGAAGGGAAAATGAAACAGAACTCATCTAAGGTTGCACATAGCAGTTCCAAGCCTGGACACTCCAACTGTGTGGACTCCTGGCCCTTTGGTTTTCCCTCTACCTTAGCAACCTCTCCTATAACTATGATTTCTGTTAACTATGTTTTCACATTCACCCTACTTGCCCACTTAATGCTGTTATTAAGTATTATCACCAACCACACCGTATCTACAATGGTATGATACCAGGTCTCAGTAAAGTTTTAAGCATTAGAACATGACAATAATAATAACGGATACTGCTCCCTGAGTGTCACAGTCTATTCTTCCTATTAGAGAAAGCTGAAGTCTGACTTGCCTGGGATGATTCATATAAGAGGAAGCCCATTAGAAGAGAAGTTCTGCTGATTGACTAGCATCCTTGCATTACTTTGTTCTTTACAACCCAGAACAGTTTTAAAGCCAAATATTTATTTCTTGATTGTTCTTCCAACTCAGCAGTATCCCCCACTAGGGACTCACTCTTCTGTTTTCAACATCCCAGGGAGTGCAAACTAAATATAGTATTGAAGTAAAATCCCTGCGAAGCTAATGAAATATTTTATGGAGAGTGAGGCAGGAAACCTTTTCAAGAGTGCTGTAGCAATTAACTGGATACGGCCCCACAATGGCATTATTTCAGAAATAGGCAATTTACAAAAGGGAATTTAGAAGGTCACATATGATGACATGAAAGGTAGAAAATCATTACTTTCAATCACATATCAACCTGGGAGTCAAATAGAACATTTTAACGTATGTTTTCAGCTGCGTGCAATTTCCAAAATAAAAATGTGGCACACTTGCCAATTGCCTGTGTGATCAGCTAATTACCAAGTGCACACAACTGAGAATCTGACACCTCATACTGTAAGCTTAAATTTCCCAAGTATGGGGCATGTGGTTGAGGACACTAGCAGATAAAGTCAGAACAGTGAGAGAGCATTGACCTTTAAAACCCCCAATACTACTTCAATATGGAATAATCCTTTTCAGGGAATTTAGGATTAATGACACAAGTATTAGTTAGCCAGATTATTTGTAGGCATGTTCAGCTCTTCTGCTACCAGTGACACTTATTTTTAGGACCAAAATAAAGGATAACTTTTTTTCTCTTTCTAAATATCTTCAGGAATTATTCTTCTATTGAATTATTTATAGAAATTAGCATCCAAGTTAAATTGGTCACAGTGTTACCAAGTAATAGATCTAACTGGATGAAATTATGAAATTGGTTAATTAGCGCCAATTTTCATCTATATCAAGGTATATTTAAATTCACAAAACAATACTGTATGTATTTTCCACAAATTACTGACCTTCTGTAAAGAATTATGTGTAGAATAATAGGACAACAAAAGATCCCATTAATCGTTTTATGAGAAATGAGTCAGACAGTAGCCTAACAGTTAAGAGCCTAAGACCCATGAATTGCATTCAATTCCTAGCTTGGTCACTTACTAGCTGGTTCTCTGTAAAGGAAGTACTTACTTAACTTCTCTGAGCTTCACTTGTCTCTCATGTGGATAGTGGTATTGACTTTGCAGGGCACTGTGAGGCCTTAACAGTGTAATTCATGTAAGATGCCTCCCCAGTGCTTGCAAGGTAGGTGGAAGGTATTCATGAAATTCTTGGTGTAAGGACACCAAGAAGCAGGAAGTTAGCAGCTTCTAAGGAAACTTGGTTCCATTTTAGACTATTAAGCTTGAGTGTCTAAGGAATGAAGTTGCCTAGTGGGTCTCATGCACAGAATAAAGGTCAAGAGTAGAGATTTATATTTTGGAGATATAAAGAGGCCAAGTGGATCATCTAGGAAATCCAAGTAAAGGCAAGAAATAGAATATCAAAGAAAAATCCAAGAAGTCCCAACATTTATAGGATGAGCAGAATGGAACTAATAAAAGATAACTAGAAGAAATGGTTGGGGAGCTGAATAAACCAGGAGAGGCTGATGTCATGGAACACAAATAAGATCCAAGGAAAATGTGGTTGAGTATTGGGAGGCTAAGGCCTGAAGCAGGTCTTTGTAGCTGATAACTAGGACACAATTTCCAGCCTTAGTATGAACAATTTCACTGGCCTGTAGGGATGGAAGCCAAACTGAATAGAAATGAAGAGTGACTACAACCCCAGAAAGAGGGGACAGTGGGTGCTTTCAAGAAGGCAGGCAGGGAAGAGAAGAAAGAAGTGAGGCTGGTTAGCTTGGGAGGGTAATAGGTGGGGAGGGTGAAGGGTGGGTATGGCCCAGTCCATTAGCTGTTCACCAAAATCTGCTTCTTCTCCTTCTAAGTACACATATAGACTCGATTTCCCAGCATCCCACAGTTATGCATGGCCATTTAATTAATTCTTGTCAAACGAATGTAAAGTTGAAAATACAGGCCTATTTGAAGCCATTATTTTTTAGAAGGGCTGTGCCTTCTGCAAGGTCTCTGGTCACTGAGGACCCTTGTTCCTCACCCTGGGAGGCTCCTTGTCCTTGCAGTGCCATGGCCTCATCTGATGGTGGCATTGAAAGGACACCCCCTTAGGAAATGCACAGTTTTTACAACCCACTTTTTATTAATATCAAGGAAAGACAAAGACTGTGTGTGTGTGTGTGGTGGGAGGTGTGTGTGGGGGTGTCCTGGTTTCTATAGCAATGCAATTTCCTTTAAAACTAAATTGGCTTCTGACCTTTTTGTACCAGCCAAGTATAAAGTTCTTTCTTTGACACAGTCTCAAGACGCTTCATTACTATTAAATTTTTTTCTACCTTGTGAATTATATAGATTTTGTTGCTCTACCAGGAAACTAACCATTCTTTGTAACATTTTAAAATAAGAAAGTATGTTCTAAATTCCAACTGATGATATGCAAATTAACATCTGGAAGTCGGCACATTTTTAAGATAAGACATTGCATGTACATAAATGTTTGGAACTTGTTTTGAAATTTTGTGTGTATAATATGATGAGGATATTGGAGTTTTTAGTCTATTTGGGGACCTGAGAATAATATATGCAGATATTGAGGAGGAGATCAATTAGGACACAATCCCATAATCTCCTCCTGTTACATGCAGACGGAGCTCTGTTTCTCTTCTCTTCCTGGGCTTACTTACATTATAATTGGCAGGGCTCATTCTTATTTTTCTCAGATAAGAGAGTAAAGAGGTGAGAAGTCTGACAGACAGAAATGTCCAAGTAGCCCTCCAACTCTACTTCTGTTGACTCCTAAGTAGAGCTGAACCAGCTCTACATTCTACTCCTCTGTTCACCTAAGGGTCAACTCATTTTTGACTTACACATTTACCTTGTTCTGAAAAAAATTTGACAAGGCATGTTGGATTCTATTCTATGAAGTTGATTACAGGTGGTGATATACAGCCTTCCGGGGAGATCAAAAGCAGCAAAAGCAGTTTATTAACTAACGTGACTCCAAGATGCTTGGTCTGCCGGGATAAACCGCAGTCCAATAAAAGATCTGATGAAAATGTCTATTTCTTTGTTCCTAAAACATTACTGCAAAATATGAACACTGTAACTCAACTGAAATTACCTTTTGGAAGCCTCCCTGTTACATGATTGGAAAGTTAGTATAAGTACAATATTGCACCAGATTCCTATTCTACAGCAAAAAGAATTGCTACTCTCATTCTGTAATGATGAGTGCTGCTAGCAACCTACAGAGGAGGACACCTTTTCTGACAGTACCATCCCTGAAAGACATCTGATATTTTTTTCTGTTCTTCCATTTCAGGAATTCTTAGGCCATGCTTATGAGATTATTTTTAGAGTCATATATTTCACCTGCATCTTATACATCCCTGAAGCAGGGCAGCCCTAAATAACAACAGCATCAAGCATCATAGTAATTATTATTACAATTACTTCCTCACGGTATGCTGGCTCATAAATTTTAATGAAACCCTTCTGCAATGGTGATTGTCAGCCTTTCTGGTTTTTGTGGGATAAATGTTTATCCAAGTAGAAATAACATAGTCAAATAATTTCATAGTCAGCCTGAACTTCCCTTCCTCACACTACCCTAGAGGTTATTTTAAAGGCATAGCATTTGAGGGGAATGAGAGAGGTGAGGGTTATCCTACTTTGGAAGTTCTGACATCCACACAGTGACTCCTGATATTCATCTTCCTGGCAGGGATATAGATTGGTGCAAATAGCTCCTGGGCAGGCAGACAAATTTACTGCCAACAGCTGGAAGCTCATTCTTTCCAACAGCTAGAATGAGCTTGATGCTAGAAAAGAAATTAGGAGAGGCTGCTTCCTTTTCTCTCCTCTGTATTCATTGTTAGCTGGAAGGGGAGTAAAGGCGGAATCCAGCACAACTTATAAAGGAGCTACGAATAGAATATATCTGTGCAAAGAGAATACACAGCATGAGTGGATTTTTACATTACACCTCTATGTAGAGTAGATTCCATTTGTGTAGTGAACTTTTCTAGCACCTTTAAAAATTTGACGGAATTTGGGGACACAGATTGGAAAGGTCAGAAATCCCTGGTGGTCAGACATCATTGGGAAAGGAAGAGGAAACATCTTTACAATTATAAAGTAGATCTTTGAGAAAATACGATTTTTTTATATCTAAGTGCAATTAACATATATTTTTAAGAAACCATTGTTTGAATTTGAGTTCCTCCAAAAGCACATCCTGAGAGAACTTGGGCCAGAACTTGGAAGGTGATCCCAGGAAACAGGAGTGGAGGAAGAGGGAGAAGGAGACAGGAGAGAAGAAAAAGACAATGTAAGGCTATATTAGGTCATTGCAGTGAGTAAGGGGATCTTGATAATGCTATAATCTCCTGAAAAGCATACAGAAAGCTTTCCAGAATTGTCCATCTAACAGACAAGAGGCTGGAGAATTCATTCTCTGGCTCTGCTCCTGCATTAATTGAGGGTTGTTGTAGGGTTTGAGGCGATTCATGGCCCTGCACTTCCTGGCTGTGCTAAAAAACATGGACTAGGGAGCTGCTATACTATAAGAAAAAGCCCTGGGGGAGAATGCAGAGTTGCCAGCGTGATGTGTTTGGGGTGGAACACTGAGCATCAGAGACCTGCCCACTGCAGCTTCAAGTCAGAAGCAGGCCACGGAGATGGGTAGGGGCCTCAGCGGCATCTGTTAACACATGTCCACTGAAAAAGGAAAGGTCGTTTTAGAATGATGATGTCAGCTGCATGGAGAGCCTCAATGTGTTCCTTATCCTTCCTTTTTAAGGTGTGTACACATCAGATGCCTCAGCTGACATATATCTGTTTGTTGCTATTTTCAATTCTGAAATTTGTGTCTTTTCTGGCATTGTTATTCTATAGGTTCCATAGTCTTTGCTTAAGTTTCCATTATACTTAATTTCTAACACATCTACTTGTGTTGTAAAGTGGGTTATAATTTCAAAAGAATGAGGATATATTTATCATTTTCTAGTGGTTTTGACATTAGTATGGCTTGTCTTTTGAAACAATTATTTTAAAGGAAATAATTGAGATATGCCTCCATAAAATTGAAAGAAAAAAAGTATGCCCCCAACATGCCATAAACAGAATTAAAGAAAGGAATTAGGAAAGCACTTACTTTTGGGAAAACCAGCTTATTTTCAGGAAAAAGACAGTGTCACAGTTCAATAAGAATAATGATATACAGCACAACAGTTAGTAACTTATGCAAGAAAAAAATGCAAATGGTAAATAAACACTTGAAAAAGACACTCCAAAAGATAATGTGAAAATACAATAAATTTAAAATTGGCTATTAAAAGAATGATCATATCAAATACTGCAAGGTTCAATGTAATGAGCACCTCATACCCTGTGGGGGTGTAAAATGGTAGCACTCTGGACAGCAACTTGGCAATATTAATATAAAAACATCAAAATTCTGTTTCCTAGGATTTATCTACCCACACAAAGACATAAACACAATAAAGGGGTATCAATGCAAATTCCCTTTATTTATAATGGCAAAAATAAAAATCAGAGAAAAACAAAATAACTAGCAATAAGGGATTGGTTAAATAAATCATTCGTATGTAGTTGCTACTTAAAATCAGGCTTTCAAAGAATATTTAAATATTTTAGAAAAGATTCATAACATATAAGTGAAAACAAGGTTGGTAATATAGCATGATTTTGTTTTTAAAGTCCAAATGTGAATAAAGAAAAAAATTGGAAAGTTATAAACCAAACTATCAACAGTTATCTTTGGGTAATACCATTGCTGGTGATTTATTTTTTACTTTTTTATATTTGCATATTTTCTACAATGCACATATATACTTTTAAAATACTAATCAAAACTCATTATTATTCAGAAAGTCTACTTTAGTGTTTAAATTACTTATGACTAATCCTTGAGTGGGTGGCTTCAACTACTTTTTCTGTCTTCCCTCTTTTCTTTTCAGGAATTTTTATCTTCTAAAGGAATACATTAATAATATATCCAAAATTAAAGGAGTTATTCTAAATTCCAAGTCTGTTTTTCTTCAGTTAATGCCTCTCAAAGGAAAATTCCAGAAATAATTTGGAGGTTTCAGGGATAGAAATCCCAGATCTTTTCTAGTTCTTGCACCAGAATATACAAGGATAATGACTATCTAGTCATTTAGAAAGTATAATAGCAGGAGAGTAAAAGGGAAAGTAGAAAAGAGAAGTAGATGAAAAGAAGTAAAGGCAGGTACAGAATTACAGAACATAGTTTGGATGTTTGACATTTGCTTTGTTTTATTTTCCTTGTTGAGTTCTAAAAGTCAGAAAGCATATTAAAACTTTTTGGTTTTCCAAATATGACACTTCAGTATATTAGCAAAACATCAAGAGTGAGGAACTGGAAGAGAAGTATTAAAATCTATTCAAACTAGAAAGTAAAATTGGAAAAATTATTCTTTCAATGAAAGAAATTCAATGATAATGCTTTCCCCACATGGCCAAACCATTTCTGCAGGTACTGTCCACTTATTCTAAACTTGACCCCCCCCCCAAAATAACCCGATTTATTACCAAAAGTTTCTTCTCTATTTTTTATACTTCTGATTTCCAATATGCCCCTTACTAGTTTTTCTAACATTTTAAGGACATGTATTAAATATACAAAAATTATACAGAGTCATAAAATTAAGAAGAACATATATGAAAGGTTTGGACATAATCAAAAATAAAGTCAAAATTCTCATATGACCTTTCTTTTTGGTGTCTGTCATTGCCAACTTTATTAGCTCAAACTCACTGCAGCAGTGTTCCTCTGGGGACTGAAAAGGAGACAGCTCCAAGAATCATGATTCACCATTTTTTAAGTGATTCATTTGTCATCCTGGTCTGGCACATTTTTTTTTCTCTTTGTGTGATCTTTCCTCATTAGAGGAGACTAACAAAATGATCTTAACAATAGTTGAGAACAAATTAGAGGAAGCATTTGCTGAATGTAGAGTCCAAACAATGGTTTAGAACATGGGGAAATCAAATCAGAACACTCAAGAGCACAAGTGTATGCAGATCTGTAAGGTGAGGCAAAAGTAAATAAAGGAACAAGAGTACAAAAGTAAAGCTATTGTTAATCAAGTGCATACTCACAAGGAAATGCATCCGAAGACAGGACTCAGAGTTCAGAGTGTGATGGACACTTTTCCAGATCCCAAGGCATTAACATTCAGGGGGAGGAGTACAGATTCTAAAGGGGCTCAATGCTAGGGAAGGAGATCTAGGCAGGAACCCATCTCCTGGAGAAGTGGGATGGTGGATAAAAGAACCCAGAAATTTCCAATTTGGGGGAAACTGGGATCCCAGGAAGCCTGGGTAGAAGATCTGTTTGAGACTGAGCAGGTGACCATTTTTAAATTTCATATATTCCTTTCATCCTAGAAACAGTGTCTCAAAGGGGTGGAGCCGAACTAATAAGTAGTTGTTTCAGCTGTCCCAAGTTTGCAGGTTTGAGAGCTACAGGGACAATGAGACAGACAATTAATATATGCTATAGTCTCTATGGTCCTCTCTCCAACTTTCCTAATTTGACATTTACTTTTCCATATACTCAGAGCCTTCCAATGTCTTCTTTTAATCCATTTCCAAACCCAGATAACCAGAATTTAACAACATGCTAATATAAATGTAACATAGGTCCTGTCCTATTTTTCTTTCTGTTCCCATTACCAAACCCCATGAGTTGTCTACCATCTAGTTAACTGCACTTTCCTGAGCTCCCTGTTAGATATGCTGTGGTCATGGGCTTCCTTCTCCAACTATAACAGAAGGGCTACTTCATTTTCCTTTCTGTGTCAGCAAAGGAAGGAAAAGCTAGGGGACACTCATTCAACAGGTAAAGTATGCTCTGGAGTACAGCCTCAGGGGCTAAGGGCGGAAGTCAGAGAAAATCTGGGGTTAAACAAACTCTGGTCCTGACAGGCTCTTGTATCAGCCAAGACACAGGAGGCTTCCAGGTTCAGACACAATTAGTCTGACTTTGATTCTTAGGATGACAATTCTAGGTCTGGCTAAAAAATATCCAATGCTGTAGAAATTGTTCGATCAACAGAGATCTAATCTGCATGCCAGGTGACACAGCTTTTTAAAAAAGCTTTTCTTGGAGATAGGAGTAGCTTTTATAAGCTATCAAATCATTACTCTGCGTTCTTTAAACTACAGCACCCAGATTAGGACATATTCATTTCAAAAGCTTCCTCTAAGGATGGACTGCAAACTCTTCATATAACATATCCTATGATTGACAAAACTAGACATCCTTCCTTATGCATTTGACCACAAGCTTTTCATTCAGCCATTTGAGTACTACTCTGCCTACTTCGTCCTCAGGGAAAACAGAGAAGTTGATCACCTTTATGTACACATAAACAATTTCAGCATTGTATCTCCAGGATAGATGGCTTAGATATCTCATCCATTCAACCATTCAACTCATACTGAACATAGGGACAACAAATTTTCGTGACAACTCTTAAAATGTTTTTACATCATGCATCCCCCTTAATGGGGGCACCCAAATTGAACTGATTCAACACTCGGATGCAGCTGCTATAAGTGACAAGGGGCTGCTGCACCCGGAGACAGTTCAAGGCTGTGTGTTAAAGGAAACTTAATATTCCTTCAAGGTTGTGTATTAAAGGGAATCTAACAGGAGCCATAAAGATTTCTAGATAAAAGAGGACATTAAGACATTTTCGAACTTCCGGGAAGATGGCGGTGTGAGCAGGGCGGCAGAAATCTCCTCCCAACACTATATTTATCTACGAAAACACAGCAAATACATCTTTTCCTAAAAGAGAGACGACAATACACAGGAAAGCGCACACTGTGCAGCTACACCCGAGAGGACTCGGCACCCCAAGAGGCGGGTAAGATACGGAGCCGTGACGCGGCGGGACCCGAGCTCTCACCCAGCCCAGGGCACCGGTGGGGGAGGAGAGGATTCAGAGCCGAGAGGGAGTGGAAGTACACCCCGCGAAGTAGCCAGCCCCGGTGATCTGCGCGGGGAGCGCTGACCCACATTGCGCAGTGCAGCGGAGATTGGAGAGACAGAGGGGCAGGATCAGAGCGGGGAACGCGCCAGGGTGCTTGCAGCTGGCTCCCGGGAAGGAAAAAAAAAAGCGTGCGCTTTCTTCAACGGTCTTAAAGAGACAGGAGCCCAGCGGAGAAGCAGGATCGCCCCAGCACACTCAGCCCAGCAGGCTGGGAGTCCTGGAGAGTTTCAGACGCCTTAGCTGGCGACTGAGGAAGCGTAGCCATACTTACACTTCTCACTGAGATCAACAGCCTCCTATTCGTTCGTTCCCACCCCTGCCCGAGCGATAAAGGGCCCTGCGGAGCGGCGCAGTCACAGCTATGGAATAGTGGGGCAAGAGCGCCACCTACAGCATTCCCACAGAATCTATGTCCGGTGGGCATTTTTGTTTGTTTTTTTTGTTTTGTTTTTGTTTTTTCTTTTCTTTCTTTTTTCTCTTTTTTTCTTTCTTTCTTCTTTTTTCTTTTTTTCTCTTTTTTTTTCTTCTCTTTTTAAAGTCTTAAAGAGCCCAGCTGACATACGTAGCAACTATCAGTGACCAATTCTATAGCCATGAAAAGACAGAGGAATATGGTTCAGAACAAAATCAACCAGACAACCCCAGAGAGGGATTCTGAAGGGATGGAAATGCACAGTCTTCCTGAAAAAGAATTCAGAATAAATGTCATAACCATGCTGATGGATCTACAGAGAAATGTGCAAGAGCTGAGGGAGGAAGTGAAGGAACTGAGGAAAGACAATGCAGAAATCAGACAAGCGATCGACAGGCTTAACAGCAGAATGGATGAGATGCAAGAGACTGTTAATGGAATAGAAAACAGAGAACAGGAGTACAGAGCAGCGGAGGCAGAGAGAGATAAAAGGACTTCTAGGAATGAAAGAATATTAAGAGAACTGTGTGACCAATCCAAACGGAACAATATTCGCATTATAGGAGTACCAGAGGAAGAAGAGAGAGAAAAAGGGATAGAAAGTGTCTTTGAAGAAATAATTGCTGAAAACTTTCCCTCGCTGGGGAAGGAAGTAGTCTCGCAGTCCACCGAAGCTCATAGATCTCCCAACGCAAGGGACCCAAGGAAGACAACACCAAGACACATAATAATTAAGATGGCAAAGATCAAAGATAAAGACAGGGTATTAAAGGCAGCTAGAGAGAGAAAAAAGATCACCTACAAAGGAAAACCCATCAGACTATCATCAGACTTCTCAACAGAAACCTTACAGGCCAGAAGAGAATGGCATGATATATTTAACGTTATGAAACAGAAGGGCCTCGAACCAAGAATATTGTATCCAGCACGATTATCATTTAAATATGATGGAGGGATTAAACAATTTCCAGACAAACGAAAGTTGAGAGAGTTTGCCTCTCATAAACCACCACTACAGGATATCTTAAATGGACTGCTCTAGATGGAAGCACACCTAAGGCTAAAAAGATGTCACCAGAGAAAATAAAATCATAGCAAAGAAAGCAGACCATCCAAATATTAACTAAAGGCAAAGAATAAAACACCTATTATAGAAAGAATGGAGGACGAGGAATAAGAAGGGAGAGAAATAAAGAAACATCAGACTGTGTTTACAATAACTTAACAAGAAAGTTAAGTTAGATTCCTAGATAGTAAAGAAGCAACCCTTGAACCCTTGGTAACCACGAATCTAAAGCTAGCAATGGCAATAAGTACATATCTATCAATAATCACCCTAAATGTAAATGGACTGAATGCACCAATCAAAAGACACAGAGTAACAGAATGGATAAAAAAGAAAGACCCATCGATATGCTGCCTACAAGAAACTCACCTCAAATCCAAAGATATACACAGACTTAAAGTGAAGGGATGGAAAAAGATATTTCATGCAAACAACAAAGAGAAAAAAGCAGGTGTTGCAGTACTTGTATCAGACAAAATAGATTTCAAAACGAAGAAAGTAGCAAGAGATAAAGAAGGACATTACATTATGATAAAGGGGTCAGTCCAACAAGAAGATATAACCATTATAAATATATATGCACCCAACACAGGAGCGCCAGCATATGTGAGACAAATACTAACAGAATTAAAGGAGGAAATAGACAGCAATGCATTCATCTTAGGAGACTTCAACACACCACTCACTCGAGAGGACAGATCAACCAGACAGAAAATAAGTAAAGACACAGAGACACTGAACAACACACTAGAACAGATGGACCTAACAGACATCTACAGAACTCTACACCCAAAAGCAACAGGATACACATTCTTCTCAAGTGCACATGGAACATTTTCCAGAATAGACCACATACTAGGCCACAAAAAGAACCTCAGTAATTTCAAAAATATTGAAATCCTACCAACCAACTTCTCAGATCACCAAGGTATAAAACTAGAAATAAATTTTAGAAAGAAATCAAAAAGGCTCACAAATACATGGAGACTTAACAACACTCTCCTAAGTAATCAATGGGTTAACGACCAAATCAAAACAGAAATCAAAGAATATATGGAGACTAATGACAACAACAACACAAAGCCACAACTTCTGTGGGACGCAGCAAAGGCAGTTCTAAGAGGAAAGTATATTGCAATCCAGGCCTATTTAAAGAAGGAAGAACATTCCCAAATGAATAGTCTAAAGACACAATTACTGAAATTGGAAAAATAAGAACAAATGAGGCCCAAAGTCACCAGAAGGAGGGACATAATAAAGATTAGAGAAGAAATAAATAAAATTGAGAAGAATAAAACAATAGAAAAAATCAATGAAACCAAGAGCTGGTTCTTTGAAAAAATAAACAAAATAGATAAACCCCTAGCCAGACTCATTAAGAGAAAAAGAGAATCTACACACATAAACACAATCAGAAATGAGAAAGGAAAAATCACGACGGACCCCACAGAAATACAAAGAATTATAAGAGAATATTATAAGAATCTATATGCTAACAAGCTGGAAAACATAGAAGAAATGGACAACTTCTTAGAAAAATACAACCTTCCAAGACTGACCAAGCAAGAAACAGAAAAACTAAACAGACCAATCACCAGCGACGAAATCGAATTGGTAATCAAAAAACTACCCAAGAACAAAACCCCTGGGCCTGATGGATTCACCTCTGAATTCTACCAGACATATAGAGAAGAAATAACACCGATTCTCCTTAAAGTTTTCCAAAAAATAGAAGAGGAGGGAATACTTCCAAACTCATTCTATGAAGCCAGCATCACTCTAATACCAAAACCGGGCAAAGACCTCACCAAAAAAGAAAATTACAGACCAATATCCCTGATGAACGTAGATGCAAAAATACTCAACAAAATATTAGCAAACCGAATTCAAAAATACATCAAGAGGATCATACACCATGATCAAGTGGGATTCATCCCAGGGATGCAAGGATGGTACAACATTCGAAAATCCATCAACATCATCCACCACATCAACAAAAAGAAGAACAAAAACCACATGATCATCTCCATAGATGCTGAAAAAGCATTTGACAAAATTCAGCATCCATTCCTGATTAAAACTCTCAACAAAATGGGTATAGACGGCAAGTACCTCAACATCATAAAGGCTATATATGACAAACCCACAGCTAACATCATACTTAACGGCGAGACGCTGAAAGCTTTTCATCTAAGATCGGGAACAAGACAGGGATGCCCACTCTCTCCACTGTTATTCAACATAGTACTGGAGGTCCTAGCCACAGCAATCAGACAAAACAAAGACATACAAGGCATCCAGATTGGTAAAGAAGAAGTCAAATTGTCACTATTTGCAGATGACATGATACTGTACATAAAAAACCCTAAAGATTCCATTCCAAAACTACTAGAACTAATATCTGAATTCAGCAAAGTTGCAGGATACAAAATTAACACACAGAAATCTGTTGCTTTCCTATACACTAATGATGAACTAACAGAAAGAGAAATCAGAAAAACAATTCCATTCACAATTGCATCAAAAAGAATAAAATACCTAGGAATAAACCTAACGAAGGAAGTGAAAGACCTGTACTCTGAAAACTACAAGACACTCCTAAGAGAAATTAAAGAGGACGCTAACAAATGGAAATGCATCCCATGCTCTTGGCTAGGAAGAATAAATATTGTCAAAATGGCTATACTACCTAAAGCAATCTACAGATTCAATGCAATCCCTATCAAACTACCAACAGCTTTCTTCAATGAACTGGAACAAATAATTCTAAAATTCATATGGAACCACAAGAGACCCTGAATAGCCAAATCAATCCTGAGAAGGAGGAATAAAACAGGGGGAATTACACTCCCTGACTTCAAGCTCTACTACAAAGCCACAGTAATCAAGACAATTTGGTATTGGCACAAAAACAGACCCACAGACCAGTGGAACAGAATAGAAAATCCAAACATTAATCCAAACATATACAGTCAATTAATATTTGATAAAAGTGCCTTGGATATACAATGGGGAGATGACAGCCTCTTCAGCAGCTGGTGTTGGAAAAACTGGACAGCTACATGTAAGAGAATGAAACTGGACTACTGTCTAGCCCCATACACAAAGGTAAACTCAAGGTGGATCAAAGACTGAATGTAAGTCATGAAACCATAAAACTCTTAGAAAAAAACATAGGCAAAAATCTCTTGGACATAAACATGAGCAACTTCTTCATGAACATATCTCCCCGGGCAAGGGAAACAAAAGCAAAAATGAACAAGTGGGACTATATCAAGCTGAAAAGCTTCTGTACAGCAAAGGACACCATCAGTAGAACAAGGAGACATCCTACAGTATGGGAGAATATATTCATGAAAAACGTATCTGATAAAGGGTTGACATCCAAAATATATAAAGAACTCATACACCTTAACAAACAGAAAGCAAATAATCCAATTAAGAAATGGGCAGAGGACATGAATAGACACTTCTCCAAAGAAGAAATTCAGATGGCCAACAGGCACATGAAAAGATGCTCCACATCGCTAATCATCAGAGAAATGCAGATTAAAACCACAATGAGATATCACCTCACACCAGTGAGGATGGCCAACATCCAAAACACAAACAACAACAAATGTTGGCGAGGATGTGGAGAAAAGGGAACCCTCCTACACTGCTGGTGGGACTGCAAATTAGTTCAACCATTGTGGAAAGCAGTATGGAGGTTCCTCAAAAAACTCAAAATAGAAATACCATTTGACCCAGGAATTCCACTCCTAGGAATTTACCCTAAGAATGCAGCAGCCCAATTTGAAAAGGACAGATGCACCCCTATGTTTATTGCAGCACTATTTACAATAGCCAAGAAATGGAAGCAACCTAAGTGTCCATCAGTAGATGAATGGATAAAGAAGATGTGGTACATATACACAATGGAATATTATTCAGCCATAAGAAGAAAACAAATCCTACCATTTGCAACAACATGGATGGAGCTAGAGGGTATTATGCTCAGTGAAATAAGCCAAGCCGAAAAAGACAAGTATCAAATGATTTCACTCATATGTGGAGTATAAGAACAAAGAAAAATACTGAAGGAACAAAACAGCAGCAGACTCACAGAACCCAAGAACGGACTAATAGTTACCAAAGGGAAAGGGACTGGGGAAAAGGGGCGGGAAGGGAGGGATAAGAGGGAAAAAGGGGCATTACGATTAGCAGATGTAATGTTGGGGGGGCACGGGGAGGGCTGTACAACTCAGAGAAGACAAGTAGTGATTCTATAGCATCTCACTACGCTGACGGACAGTGACTGTAATGGGGTTGGTGGGGGGGACCTGATGAAGGGGTAGTTTAATAACCGTCATATTGCACATGTAATTGTAGTTTAATGATAATAAAATAAATTATATTAAAAAAATAAATAAATAAAAAATTGAACTGCTTCAGAAATGCAGTTTTACCAAAAAGTATCACTCTTTTGCAAAAATGCTATCCTTTCCTACCTCTATTACTGACATTTTAGTCTAGCTACATTCTTGATCTTAAATGACTATTCCTTCTGCAATGAGGAACAACAACGTCCAATATATTTTTACTGCACTGCATCAAGTTTCTTCCCACTGCCCTGGAAAGGAAGTCTAAGCAGGGGTGGACCCAGGTTTTATAAGATCTGAGGTTTATACAATCTGGGAGTCTTCTTGCATCATGCAGAATTTCCAGTGTTTCTCAGGTAGGGGGGTCAGAGAGGTACATTCCAACGTGGCAATAGTGGAGCAGACTGACTTGGTAATATGACATCAACAGGGGAAGTCTCAAAATGGCAAATGGGCAACTTTCAGAGGGTGGATGAGCTTTTTACTTTGGTCAAGCCACAAATAGTCGTAAGAAATAACCTTTATTGAGTCTTACTATCTACAAGGTGCTATGTTAAATGACGTACATTTTATTATTTTCCATAACCATATTATGCAGTAGATACCTTATTTGCACTCATTTTACAGATGATGAAATGGGCTGAGAGAGGTTAGGAAGCCATGATTCAGGATTTGAACTGGGCCAGTGTGAAAAGGTGGGGAAAAAGGTGCTGATAAAACCCAGTGGGACAAAACCATTCCCGTTTCATACAGCTTTCTTTGGTCACTTGCCTACATGAATTTCTCCCACATTCTGAGATTAGCCCATCTGCAAAGTTGAGTGCCTTCTGACTACAGAATCACATTCACGTTGCTTGAATAGACGTCATTAACAAGGCCAGGCCAAAAGATCAGCAGGCCTTGATTTTCATCTACCCCTGAGCAAGGAGCCTTTGTCCTTGTATCCCTGCTTTCAGCCCTTGCTCTTATGTCATTACAAAATTCAATTTAGAATTTCACTCTCAACCCAGACCTACAGACCTTGATACAGCATTTGCAGAAGCTAGCTATACAGCAAAGTGGGGAAAATGCTTTCAATTCTCACTCTCTTGTTTCCAATTGATTATAAATTTGTGAAGAATTAAGTGGTAGAAATAAAATCTCCTGAGCTTTGTGTTTTGACGCAGAGATTAATTGCTTTGCAGAAACTGAAGGAAAAAAAAAAGAACTACTGCATTTTTTCCTAAAAGAGGAGGGCAAATCTATTGACTAAAATAAAATGAAATTATTTACATCAGCTCATTATTCTTCCCCCTCAAATACTGTAAAGGGCCAACAATACACTGTCACAGTATGGGCCAGCCTTTCATACAGGCAGTCTGCTCTGAAGAGTCCAAGGAAGGCGATGCTGCCAGGACTCTTACTGCTTCATTCCTTTGGCTAAGACCTATTGTTTTAAAATTCAAATATACTAGGATATTTGAGAAGTTTTTCAGTCATACATAAATTAATGTAAATTAACATTTAGCTTCTGATAAACTTTGAAAGACTAAGATTTCAGAATCCAGGAGCTGGTTTTCACCAGCAATGTTCCCTCTGAGAATTTTGCCAGAAAGTCGTTTCTCTAATCTGTTGTCCAGTTTGTAAATGAAGCAGGGGCTGGAGGAGGACTCACCACACTTGTCACCTGCATCCCTTCCCAGAATGAGGGGAGATTCTTGCTCTAGTGAGCCAGATTTGAGCAGGACCTACCTTCAAGTCCTTTGCACTTGCTTTGCTGTATTGTTGATAACAACAGGTATAAAAGGTATGTGTTTGCACGTTCACTTCCTCACTCTCTCAGTCAGATATGGATGAACAATAAAAACTTCCTTCTGGCTTGGCACCTATTTGCAAAGACTTGCACTCTTTGCTCTGAGCCTCAAACATGGCTTCCAGTTAAGCCACTTAGCATTCAAAGATCAGCTTTCTTTTATCTGCCAGCATATGGGAGTACAAAGCAGTACCTCTCTATAAAGATGTCTTCTTGCAAATATGTGTCAACAGGGCTGTCATCTCCTGCTAATATTATTAATAATTTATTTGAGGCCTAGAGCAGTGGTACTCAAAATAACCTTTGCTTTTCTCATTTTTAGTTGCTCATCTATTTCCACACTTGTTTCTATGCCATTATTCTGAAAGTCACCAGAATTTAGGAAGCTTAAAAATGCTTGGCTCTATATTAATAATAGCAAAAAAAAAAAGTTCTAGAAGAGTGCCTGGCACATAATAAGTGCTATGGGTATTGGTCCTGTGATTCACTGCCCACCCTCATCTGCCATCCCTTTTCTCCCATGCACCCAAATATGCAGATGTGCTACACTTCAGTCACAACAAGCAGCCCCCACAAAGTTCTTACTCTTTTTGTTGACCTACTAAACCCCCACTTATATTCCAGAACTCAGCTAAATATCCTCATGCCCTGAGAATTTCCCCACTGAGACCCCATTGCACCCCAAATTAATCTCCACTGTAACATGCATCACTTCAATTAATTATTTTTAAAAGTCTAAGAGTTACCATTTTTGAGCACTTATCACATGCCAGGCCCTCTTCTAAGTGCTTTACATTTATTATCTTGTTTAAGCCTCACAGTAAACCTCTGAAATGTTAAAAAAAAAACAAACCCTTGACTCCCATGCCTTCAGAGCCGAGCACTTTGCATTAGCACACAGCAGTCACTCATAAATGTCTGCTCCTTTAAGACAAAGCCACACTGGGGTTGTTTCACTAAAATACAGTGACCGCCCGGTTATTTGGCTGTTCTCCCCACCCTGGCCAGCCCAGCAGGGACATACCACACAAACCCCCCACATCACCGACTCCCTGACATTTGGGCTTCTGCGACCAAAAGAATAATAAATAAGTACAAGTGGGTAATTGACAGACAACTGCCATTTTTTCCACAAGAAAGGTCTAAAAAAATCCTACTGTCTATCAAATTACCAAAAGAGTGGGAAGGAATTAATTAAAATAAATTATTTTAATTTTAAATGTTTCTTAAAGTTGAATAAATTTAGTTTTTGGAAAAAAATGCATTGGCATGCTCTTCTTTTGGGGACACATTCACCATAGGCCAGCCTGGGGCAACAGGTGGCATTTGGGGACCCTGTTCATGCAGCAGGCAGTGTGCTCAGCCTCAGGGAACAGCAGGCTAGCTGAATTTCCCCATGTGTGAGCACACAGGCTTTCCTAGCCTCTCTGTGACTAGACTGTCCACTTCATTGGCTTTTGTTGTCAAAGTTCTTAGGTCATTTCTTTTCCCTTTTCCGAGAATACTGGAGCACAATGGGGGGGGATTAGATAAAGGTCCTAGGTTCACTGGTACTTTTTTTCCATGCCTCAGTTTTGAGTGGAAATTAATTTATTTCCTTATGAAGCAAACATTAATAGCCATCTACATGTTCCAAGTATCAGCCCATTAGCAATATCTTGAGGCTTTTATAGAATTATCCAATGAATGCCCATTGAAACAAATAAGAAGGACCCAGTAGACAGTCAAAGGAAAACAAAATAAAAGTTGTGAAATGTACCATATTATTCAAATTAACAGGGGTCTGGATAGATGAAGGCCATATCATATGACATCTATGATTCAAATTTCCTAAAATGTGCTTTTGGGCTCTTTACCTTCTTATTTGATAATTGAATTGTTTTACATAGAAAACAGTAATCCAAACTAGCTTCCTCATGGGGCTGATAAGTGGCTCTGCCTTCCAGATCCTCTATTTTCAATCCCACCCTACTCTGTGCTCCAGGAGGCTAGCGTCTGTGAACTGGAAAAATAGAGCTCCCTTGCTGGCTACTCAGAATGGCACTCAGCCACTGAGAGGCACAGGTGAAAGGTCAACAGGCGGGAGGAGTGAGAGGTTTGGGCATTTCTTCTCTTGGCCTTTTCCTTGCTGAACCATCAATTGGCAGAGGCTGTGTTCTTCTAAAAGACCAAGGCTCTTTACCCACTTCAATTCTTTTTAATTTTATGTCTCCTCTGTACTTTAATTTTTAGTTTATATTTTTGTACATAATGCTTAATAGATACTCTAAGACTGTTTAAGTTGTTTTCAAAGATTGTAAACTCTTGAAGGTAGGGACCTTGCCTTCCATTTCTCCATACCTATCTGTGGCTTGAGCAAAGTGATTTGTGTCAACTGAGGCTCACACTTGCTCTTTCTTTTATCTTGCTGGCTGAATTGTCACAATGGCAATGCTCAGGACTCACAAAATTAGTGTTATGAGAGCAAAAGCAGGAGGTCAAAAAAAGAACATTTTTAGCACTGAAAATAAGTACTATCTAGCTTGGGAAATGCTGTGCTTTTTCCTTAAATCTGACTTGAAAAATATGGAGTAATGAAATGCTTCATTTGCACCCAGATTTAAACTGGGTTTATATAATGCCAGAACAACTGGTCGGTACCACTTCAAATAAATCAACAGAAAAATGCCAATGAGTGACTTCGTGACAGAGACACAGCATGCATCTTAGATCAGAAGCTGCCATATCACTAGGCAATAACCTGAGAAAATCAAAACTTAGTATTTTAGTAATAGCTCTCCACGGATCCAATGATTTACAATTGTTTTGTTATAGGGCAGGACATCAATTTTATGAGCATTTAATAAACAAGCTGTGTGGGTTTGCCTTCCCTGTATAGTTGCTGACTCTATGTAAATGCACAGGTGGCTCCAAAACACCACAAAACACCTCAACAACACAGCTGACTGCATCTGGGCAGATTAAATTTCACCAATGGCTGCTGAGGGGAACCCAGGTGTCCAAATGATATTTATAATATATCAATATTCTTGTATATTTCATTACCATATCAGGACACCAAAATTAAGTTCTTCTATAAATGTCTGCTTACATAGAGCTAGCAATTTATGGCCCAAAAAGTCTATTTGCAGTTCCAGAAGGTATGGAGTTAGATAGGTGAGGTCAATATTAGTAAAATGCAGGTGGCTGAGGAAAGTAAAAGTGACTTATTTATTGAGCACATACAATGTGTCAGGTACTATGCTAAGAATTTTATAAATACACTTGTATTTAATCTTCACAAAAAAGACTATAAGCAAAATATTGTTATTATCCCCAGTTTACAGGTGGAAAAACTGAGACACAGAGAAGTTAATTAACCTGCCCATAGTCATAACATCCGTATGTCTTAGAACCAAGATTTGAACTCAGACAGCCTAGCTTTGGAGCCCATTTTTAATCCCACACCATAAGGTAATATTGCCATCTTTGGGAATTTTAGACCCAAGTAAGTCTAGAATAGTTCTAAAGTTAAAGTAATACCAAATTTCAAGAAGATTTAACAATTTAGTTGATAAATACATGGAAAAAACTATACAAAAAGGAGGCTTCTGTGAGATCGAATGAGACTTTCCAGCACCCATACACCAAAGCTCATGCATATTAATAAAAACATCTCTTACAACAGTAAGACTTTACAGAGTAAGAATTCTAAGCCACTTTGCTCTCAGTTCAGTTAATGATAGCAAACTTACTTTACCCCAATATAACAGAAGTAAAAAAAAATTAGAATAGATAGGAAAGCAAGTAGAAACCTGAAGGGGAACCAGGTGTTCCTGAAAAAAGAGAAAGTATATGTCAGTAGACCTAAGACTACAAAAACATCATCCCTTGACCACTGAGTGGAGGAGCCATCCCAAGGGACTCAGGCTGTTAATCGAGAGTCCAAAACAAGTTGACTTATCTTTCATGTTCTCAGGTTTTTGTCCTCCTAAGTAAATGTGCAATATACTTCCAAAATGTGAAATTGGAAGGATTTTCATTATAATATTTAATTTGTTTGAAGTTTTGGCAATTCAAATATCAATTATCTGGAACTTCACTTATGCAGAATTCCCATTCTCAGCTACCTTAGGTGGTATTCCTATTTTTAGAAAGTTTGAAAGAAGCAGGCTTGAGCTAGAAGTCCCTGTAGGATTAGGATGACTGGAGGATCATGAAAGATATCAATCTGAGTGAAATATACTGTCATGATACATTTCTGGAAAAAATTTTGCTCTGTTGATTGTTGGCTACTTCCTGATTTTTTTTTATCATAGAGTTATAAATTTCAAAGTTACCCTAAAAACAGTACAAAGAGCTATGTGACCAGGAGGAAATTATTTAACCTCTCAGTCTTGGTTTCCTCCTATCTTTAAAAAGAGCAATATTAATAGCAACATTTCAAGGTTGTTGTAAGCCTTAAAAATAAAATATGCTCAGTGGCTTGCCTAGAGCAATGACTCAAAAGTGGCACTTAAAAAGAAGGGTGTAGCAGAATGTGTTAGGAGAAAAGGCTCCGATGCTGGGAGGCTCACACACAGATCTGCTAACAGCTTGCTGGCTCTGACACCTTGGGCAAGTTATTCCTAGTCTCTGTGTCTCAGTTTCCTCATCTATAAACTGAAGATAATAGCTCCTATCTCATAGATTTTGGTAAGTGTTAGATGACTAATACCTATAAACACGTATTACTGTGCTCAATACACTGGGGATCATTGAATGTCAATTTTGTTTTGTTTTACTGGAGTCCATCCCCTTCATTTTCAAAATGAGATAACTGATGCTGAGAGAGGTCAAGTCATTTGCCTGAGGAATCCAGTCTCCTGCCCCAATGCCCTTCCTCTATCTCACTGTCTCAACACATCTTTGTGAGCACGCTTCTATGGTACATTCTTCTTTGCCACTAGTTGAAACTGCTTCCCATCAGTCATGTGTCCTTCAGTCCCTACAAACAATCAGGTTAAGATTCTGCAAAAGCATAGGCAAATTGCTGTGATGTTGATTAAAGATTAAGCTTTCAGTTCCTTCCAAGGGACTCCAGAAATGTGTTCCAGCATTTGCTACTTTTGCAAAAGTAATGTATTTTTGTAATTTCTTCCTTAAAGAGGACTGCCAAACTGTAAAAGCTTCAGGCTCCAATAATCTAAATCTACAGCTGCTCAAATGAGGGCAAGATGGGAGGAAAGTCAGGATTTGATAAACAAAAAGTAAGCAATAAACATCGATTCCACCACAGGACGGTGGCAAACAAAAAATATTACCTTTGAAAGGAGAGAGTTTGTTCTGATCCCTGTTCCTCACATGGCAGGACCCTTCTCAGCCCAGGCCCCGGCTCAGTCACCTCACACAAACCCTCGGTGATCATCTAATGAAAACTTGCTTCCCTCCCCTGTTGCTGTTTTTCCCTTATCAGAGTGCTCTGGTGATCTCTCCACAGCACTATCATATTCTGCATTTTTGTGTATTTATTTTCAATCTGAAGTTCCTTCACAGTGTCCAGCACACAGTAAAAACTCAGTAAATGTTGATTGAGTGAATGAATGAGTGAATGAACAAATAATTCCTTTCCATTACATTCACGGCTCAGATACAGACGCCTTCAGGAAGCCTTCCCAGAGTCCCCAAGACTGGGATAGACATGGGTATCCTGTGTTCATGCCTCCTGGGCCTTTATCAGAGCAGCTGGAATTCTCTTCTCACTCTCCACCTCCCAACAGGTGGCTGGCCCTTGGGGAAGACCCTGTGCATCCCCTACTATTGTATCCCTATCACAGTGCTTGACACATCACAGGCACCCAATAAATATCTGAGTTAATTGAATTATTTGACTGAGTACAAAAGTCTGAAGGTTGGTACGCTATTTTTAGAAAAGAAGAAAATGAACATCTACTGTTAATTTTGTTCATAGTATTGAACTAGGTATAAGTATTATAGCAAAATACTGAGCAGCTAGGCCATAGGTGTTCTCTCCTGTTTCACTAATGAGTAAATGGAGGCTCAGAGAAATTAGGTTTGAGGACACACAGCTAGCAAGCGCCGGGTCAGCATTTGAACCCCAGATCACCAGAGTCTGAAGTGCCTGCTCGTGCCGCTGGCCCACCCTTCCCCTTGGCAGCATATACTTACCAGTCCACGGAGTGATCCTTTCTTCTATGTGTGTTTCCCTGTCTCCCCAGAGCTGGGAGGCCCTATTAGTCCAGGACCTAAGTCTTTACCATTCTTTGCACTTGTCAATGCTGAGAAGAGTGGTTTAAACAAAGTGGGATGTGGGAGCTGCCACTTGTAGCTGTCTGACAGCGCGAATGTTTTCATGCATCCTGACATTACCCACCCAGTATCAGCTTTCCCTCGGGAGGGAAACCAAATGATGCCTCTCTCGATCTCTCAGGAAAAGCATATGCTAAGTTAGACGAAATGTGATGGGGGGAAGAGCATACAAATGACAGCATCAGAAATGGTCTTGGCAGCTGTCCCCAGCTTCAGTGGTTCTCTTAAGGAGCTCATTTGGGCAGAAAAATGTTGGTTTCTTATAAGTAGACTGGAGAGTTTGATCACCATCCTGAAATCAGTGGGCAGGGTGACTAGGCTAAATGAGTACCAAATGCAAAGATTACAGGTAGAAATATTTTTCCATAGCTATTCATTCCATTTTACTCAGACTGTTCACTCCACATACTCTTCTTTATATGCACATTCCCCAACAGTGGAAACAGACATTCCAGAAGTGTGCAGGAAGAAGTGAGTTGAATGTGTTCCAGAGCCTCTTACTGTGTATATCTATGTGTTTTAAACACAAGACAGATAATGTACAACCTGTTCATGCTGGTGGATAGTAAGTTAAAAGCAAAACAACTGATTCTTCCTGTAACTATAAAACATTTTTTGGAACAGGTAATAAAGAAATATGGAAAGATACTGAGCAGTTACATAGTGTGAGAAAAGTACTTGCTAGGGATTAAGATACACATCTGAGAACGGATCCTTGACAACCTCAAGCAGATCCCTTGGCCTCCTGGACCTCACTTGGTGTGATTGGATGCATGGGCTTTGGATTTGCTGGAATCTTGCCTCTGACAAATCCTAGCTGTAACCACAGGCAAATACCTTCATGTTTCTGATTTTCAGCTTCCTTATCTATTAAATGGTTCTAAAAATACCACTTTCCCTGACGGGGGTTGTTGCAAAAAAAGTTCTAAAATATATATAAAGGTCTTTCTCTATGGGTCAACACTGGGTTCAATGAGTGATGCTATTTCTTATCAGTCATATCATCAAATGAGGGGTTGAGCTAGAAAATCTGTAAGATTTTTTTTCTGACCCAATGCTCTACATCTCCAAATACTGAGACCCAGAAATGCCCTGGGCCTGTAGTGAGAATGGCTGAAATCACAAGCATTTGTCAGAGTGGAATCGACAGAAGCCACCACTAGGGTTCTAAGAACCTGCATTTTTTCTTAAGCATGCCTTTCATTTTCTGTATTCTGATGCTTTGACATCTGGGGCCTTGTAGACCCTGGAGAGCCTGCCCCTCGGAAAATTGGCCAATTCCTAGAGACAGTAAACAACTCACAGGAGCTCACTGTTCAAATGCAAACACACCAATCCTGAGCTCACACTCCCAACCACCTCCCTTTATTGAGCTTTCATATTCTGGACCACTATCCACCTGCCTTTATTACCAGACAACCAGGAACAGCCTCTACATCCCAGGGTCTGCGGAAGTTATTCAAACTAGCCAGTCCTAAGCCTTCTTACCACGTTCCTTCCACAGAAACCACAATAGAGGCTATTGTCACAGTTTCTACCCCTCTCCTTCCACCTCTTGACCCACCCTGATGATTCCCCTCATTCCCATGTCCCTGCCCCACACTGATGTGCCCCTCTTTTGGGATGCATGAGCATATCAAATTGTCTTTTCAATGGCAGTTGTCTCCTGATCTGTTGGTCTTGCCACACCTAAATAATAATAAAAGCTGTATTTTAAAATACCCTCTTCCTCCAGGCCTCTGCTAGGGAAGCAGGGCCTACATCCTTCTCTGGATTATTAGTCCATCTCTTGCCTTAGATTCTGACATGGTTACTGCCTGCATATATGGTTGCTGGATAGGAATCAGAATCCTCTTTGGTTGCCTATGGGCAGGCAGCACCTGCCTGAGGTGCACATGGCACCTCTGTGCAAAGGAAAAGGTACGCCTCCTGGAGATGAGCGCAGCTCTCAGGGAGAGCACAAAGCTCAGCAAATGGTGCTCTAGCAGGAAAGTGGCCAGACCCTCATGACCCTTTGGCTGGTGCCCTTGTCTAGTGCACAACGTGTGCATCTGTGTGTGGCAGCCCCAGCCTCAGAACATACTGAGAATGAGTTTCCTATTAACAGCCTGACAGAGCTCAGAAATGAGAAAAGGAGGGTGAGGAGTGAAAGGGGGTGGAGGGAAAGAAAGATAAGGAGTGGTGAAGGGTGAGAATGAGAAAAAGAATGCAAAAATGATAAAATGCTTGTTCTAATTCTCAAGGAAACTGTAATCCCCTATGCCCTCTGCCTACCTGTCCACTGCCCATTTTAAACCTATATTATCTAATTAAGCTATGGATATTTCAAGTTAAGTCTTCCATTAGTTAGAGTCAACCCTGATTTTTGGACTTGAACAATGCAGACCCAAATGAAAAAGGAGACCCCTGTGCTTTCTTTAAGCAAAGGAAGAACCACGCTGCCAAGTCTGGCCATTTTAAGTAAAATTTCAATAAAATTTAAGTCTAATTGAAGTAAAATTGCCAGCATTCTTTACTTTGTAGATTGCTATAAGCCCCAAAGCTCCTATGCTAGTAATCTAGATACTGAAAATAAATACAGGTGATATTCTTCTTAGTAATGGATGCTATTTTTCTTTTTCAATCTTCTCATTGGGAAGAAATCCACTCCATCTAGCCTCTCTCCAAGCTAAACTATTTTTTTTTAATTAAAAGCAAAATACGATAGACCCCAGCTGTGAAATATTTTTCTACAATTAAAGGGAAAAACACCCTAATTTCTCTCCAATGTATTCATAGCAGTATTAAGCAGACACACAAAAAAATAAAAGAATCAGATCAAATACTTGAAATCTCTAAAATTTTGAAAAATTTTGATTTGAGAATCATAAAAATGATAACAAAATGAAAATGCAATAAAAATGTTAATATAGTGAAGGATTAGAGGGCTTCATAAATATACTAATGAAATATAAAGTTTGTAATTCAGTACAAATGAGTAATGATGTTTCTCTAAACAAGTGTATTCCAAAGTAGTGATGAACTTCTCAGAGAGGAGGTGTAACATGTCCAAGAAGAAATGTCAATATTTCTAGTAGATGTTAAAATGCATCATTTGAATGTAGACAGTTAAAAAGCCAGTAACCTAGTTTGTGGATTCAGAAAACCCTTATGCAGTGCATGCAAAAAGCAAATCATCAAGTAAAAAACAGGGGAGTCTTTCCACTCAGGTTCCTCCCTCCTGACATATTAGAAATACTACCTGGAATCTGGCTTCAAGTTTTATGTTCCTATGCCTGATAGATTCCATTGGCAATTAAGTAGAAGATTTACCACAGTTGTCCTAACACACTACTCACCTTGAGAATGAACATGGTATAGTAGTAATCAGACTGGAGCAGCTAACAGGAGACCTGAGTTTTATATTCTGCTGTGGCCCTAAATATAAGGCAAAGCCAAATACTTAACCTATGTGTATCTTGGTTCCCTAGCCTGGAAAAGTTCTATTCATGGGCAGTTTAAAACTAACAGAGTGATCAGAATCATACCAATATTGCAGCCTGTCTTGGGAAAAGTAATAGTGCACTGGACTAATCCTTGCTGGTTCTCATTACTGTGAAACCATTTGCTTCTCTTCTTTGAAATATATAATAGGCTGTGATGTTGCAAAAGATAAGAATCATATATTTGGTCTTCCTCCTGGTTATTGGCTTCTAAAATGCTTGGAATTTCCCGAGTGACGGGGTGAAAGGAGCATGTTTTGCTATTCATGATAAGCCCCTTTCAACCACACCAGAGTTTACACTAATGAGGTAATTCTTGGTGGGTCCCTGGATCGCTTCAGAATGGGGGCTGGTTGTCAGAAAAACAAACCATGTGAACAATGGGTTGGAACTTTCAGCCCCACCTCCTGACCTCAGGAAGGGAGAAGGGCTGGAGATTGAGGTAACCACCAGTAGCTAATGATTTTATCAATCATGCCTATATAATGGAAGCACCATAAAGATCCTAAAGAATGAGGTTTGGAGAGCTTCTGGGCTGATGAACACATCAAGGTACAGGGTAGGTAACATGTCCAGAGAAGGCATGGAAGCCGCGCCTACCCTCCCCGACCCCAAAACTTTGTCCTATGCCTCTTCCCTCCTTAGCTGTTCTTCAGTTGTAGTGCTTTGTAACAGTAATAGTAAATAAACTGTTTTCCTAAATTTTATGAGCCATTCTTGCAAATCATTGACCCTGAGGGGTGGGATTAGAGTAACTTCCAAATTATAGCCTGTAGGTCAGAAGTACAATTGAATTGGCCCAGACTTGCAATTGGTGTCTGAAGTGATCTGGGGGCTAGGAGTACAGTCTTGTGGAATTAAGTCCTTTACCTATGAGTTCTGTGCTAACCCCAGGTGAGTGAATTAAATTGTAGGACACGCAGTTGTTGTCCAGAGAATTGAAGAATTGGAAAACTCACACATTTGGTGTCAGAAGTGTGGTGAGTAGGACCAGATCATAGTATGAGCTAAGAGGACTGGGAACACTTAATGAATTAGTTATACATTACTATAACTGCATGAAAGTACTTATAAGCTGGAAAAAACAGCATATGGTTGTTTGGTTATTAAAATACAGAGATGACAAACCATCAGTGCCAAATACATTCCCAAATAAATGATTTGTTGACATAGCTAAACAGTAAGAACTGTACATGACTAAATACTTCCCAGTATACTTACATTGTAGTATAAAGCAAGGATCCCTGGACTTATTGTAGGAATGTCTGTACTTAGGCATACCACCCTATTACTCCTTATATCTTACCCTGCATGCCCCAATTCATTGAGATGGTCAAACTCCTTCAAAAACATTTTCTTCACCCTCACAGAATACATCATCTAAGATTGCCATTTTCACAAAAACACTACCATATTCATTAAGACTTCTTAATTATGGCAGCATGGGGAAGGGGAATGAGCCCAAGCATTAGAATTGGACAGACCTAGCCTGGAATCAGCCACATACCATGTAAGATCTTGGACAAGCTATTTAACTTGTCCTACTTGCAGATTTCTTGGGTAAAATAGGAATAATCATAAATACAAAGTTGGGTTGTTGTGGGAATTAGAGGTAAGACATAGATAATGCCTTGTATGTGCTCAATAAACACTAGCTACATATATTATTTATACAATATTATTTGTTTATAAAAGTATATATTCTGTGAGTATTAATTAAAAAATTTTTTTTCCAACTATACTGTAATTTCAGTGAGCACAAAATCTTTGTATAGTACTTCTTTTGAATGTTTTACAATCTACTAGGCCAGTGGAATATGGTAGTATAAAACCCATTTTCACACCCATAGAATCATAGGTGCCTCAACAGCTCCTAATATCCCTAAAGAGGAAGAAATGAGATTATTTTAATTGCAAAGAAAGTAGCGGCCATCAAACTACTGAGTTTGACGGAGGAGAGAGCAAGGTGAAGGATTTCTGAGTGGCTGCCCCCTGAAGGGAGGGTGGGAGTCCACAGAATGGGCTGGACTGGGCTGTGAAGAGTTAGAAGTTTGGGGAAAATGGTGGGTTATGGAAGAATAGAGACAAATTTGAACAGAATTATATGTCAGAGGCTTTGAGTAAAGTTACAGTAAGTAAAAAGCTTGGGGAGGCATTAGTGCAGAGGTGGCTCACAGAGCTGAGTTAGGCTTCGGGTGGCTCAGAGAAGAGCTCCTTCCATCCAGAAGTAAGACCTACACAGAAATAACTTAATCTCAACACCCAAGAAAAGTAAATGAAGTAGCTCTGGCCTGGAATTGACACTGAGTATTTTGAAGAAAATATTTTTGTAAGTATGAGAATACTTAATAATTTCCAAAAAATAATTTATGTTATTTGAAATCTATCTCTTTTACATTAAGGACAGATGATTTTGTACTTCGACAAAGCATTTCTCTCAAAAACCTAGATTAAGAAGCTGCTAGGGATTTTAGGATTGATTTGAACACGTTATGTCGGTGTTTTACCTAAATGATCACAACAGCCAACTGTAAACATCTCTAAGATATAAAGCAGGGAGGAGAAAGTAGCTGTTAGCCAGAAGAATGATTGCTTTTTTTTCTTCAGATTAGCAGAGAGAACATGGTCATAGAGTTACAAGTTAAGAGATGTAGCTACAAAACTAATTTTCAATTCGCCAAGGCCCCTGTGAGTTAAGGGACCTTTCTGAAGTCTGATATGAACATGATCTATGACAGTTGGTTGCCTGAAGCTCTAAAGGAAGAGACTGAAGCAGATCCCAAATGAGAAGCAATGAACCCTGCTCTTTCTGACTCCATAAATGAAGCTGTGTGGTTCAGTTCCTAAAGAGGACCCTCCCAACAAAAGTGGCTTTGGAAGCCAATAGAGCGGCAATACGCTTGGGTCTATTTTTCCAAGTTCTTGCACAAATTCTTATTAGACTTGATAGACTCCAGAGTTAGAGCAACTAAAATAGTAACTGTCTGTTATAAGCTACCTCCTAAGATGATACCTGTCTGTGTATATACCCACATCTTTAAATTTGACTCCTAAGAACTTTAACATATTTCAATGTCATCCAGTTTATATAGATACTTTAATAAAGGGCACTTTTATTTTTAAATGAAAGAAGTTTAAATACTCCATGCCCTCTGGATTTGTCTTTCTTTCCACTCTCCATAGTTGAGGCAGGGGGCTTATTATCAGTCCTACAGATTAACCCTAGTCTCAATCAGCACCAAGTGATAGCAGGTATCAGAATTGTCTCAGAAAAAGGTAGAAAACACCTCTTGGTAAATACCTGTTTATAGCTCAAATCAGTTTGAGTGGTGGAGGTACAAGTGAACAGGAAAAAGGAGCCAAAACTGACTGTAGGAATGCCCCATCATTGCACCCATGTGTTACATGATATACATGAAATACTTGCTACATAATTCTCTTCTGGTGTAACTAATTTATGTTGCTTCATCTTTTATATTACCCTGAACCTGTTACCCACATACATTTTTCTTCTGTTTCTTACTTGCAATTCTCCTGAGTTTATCCCAACAATTTAGTTAAGGAAGCTTTGATCTTCTGCAGAGGGTAGGAAGAGGCAAAAAGCTAGCTGAAACTTACTGGAAAACCTCCTGCTTAGGGGAAATCCCTGTTTAAAATACATACTTTATTTCATGCATTTTGTTTTGTTTGCATAGCCAAACATAATCCTTAGAGCTGAGAACACAAAGTCTGTGAAGTATACACAGACCAGGTTCAAAGTTCTATCTGGGGCTTTATAAGGGACTAAACCCAAGCTTTCTCTATATTTGGTTGTTTCCTTCTTCTTTAAATTGCCCAGGGCAGGCTGCTTTCTGTGACCTAAAAGGCTAGATCCACTTTGCCTACTTTTTAGATTCTAAAAATGGCACAGAGAGATTCTTAGTCTTGCTGAAGGTCACCCAGAGGCAGAGCCCAGCTTCTCATTGTGTGTTCCTCCAACACAACACAACAACCAGACACAGCAGACACCTGGGCTGTCATTCTTCCAGAGAAGCTAAGGAGCATCAGCTGGCAGCAAGGCATAGCTCAGGCTCCATACCGTACAGAGGCATCGCTCTAATGTCTTTGAAACAGGATGTTACACAGCAAAGACCTGGGAATGGAGGCTGGTGGGCCCCATGGGGACACAGCAAGGCAGAAAGCTTGTCCTTTACACACTTATAATGTTCAATGCCGGAGACTGAAGAACGCTGTCATTTCAAAGTCACTTACCCAAATCTGAAGCTTGATTCTCTTTTCATTTTTGAATACGGTTTTTACTTTGAAATCGATGCCTACTGTGCTGACGAACGCAGATGTGAAGGAGTCATCCGCGTACCGGAACAGAAAAGATGTTTTCCCCACACTGCTGTTGCCAATGATGAGCAATTTGAACATGTAGTCAAAGTTCTGATCAGAGGAGTCTTTCTGGCCATACCTGGCATCTTGGGCAGAGGCCATCTGTGGTGAAAAACAAAAGAGATGTGGATCAGTCTCCCATTTGATATGAAGCTAGCGGCACACTCATTATTGGCCTTGCCAGGAACACGCGTGGGACCACTCGGGAGACAAGCTGAGAATGCTCCTCAGTCTTCCTCTCATGCTGGTATCCATGGCAATAATTCCCTGCTGGGAGACAGAACAGCAAATCTTACAGCTCTTTCCAGCTGTGCTGGAGTTTGTCACTGCTCAGCATTCAGAACCAATCAAAGACACCAAAGGAGACATCTATAAGGGTAACATGAAAAGCAAGGATATGAGGATCTAGCCAAGGCATGTGGGCTCTGAAATGTCTGAACAGCAGGGGATTTCTTACTGAATTATCTGAATAATTAGAGTCCCTCTTAAATCCTAGGGAAGTGCACCCAAAGCATATCTCTATGTCATCTATTAACATCACATTAAATCAACATCTTAAAATACATGACAGTCTCTTACAGATTAAAAATAATGATGATAGCAGATACTTATGGTTCAAACTCTGTGCCAGGAATGATCAACTTATTTAACCCTCAACAACCCTATGAGGTAGTCACCTTTATGATTTTCAGATTAAAATGAGAAAATTGAGGCCCAGAGATATTAACTTGCTTAAGTTCACATAGGTGATAAGTAGTAGAAGACAGACTTCCAACCAGGCAGAGTGGTGCTAGGGCTCCTGTTTTTAACCTCTACTCTGTTTCCCATTGATGACTAGGGAACTATGTACATGTGCTCTGAAGGACAATGTGGGAAATAGTTATTACCAGATGCATCAATGAAGAACCCTAGCTGGGCTCAAACCTTGGTTCCACAACTTACTGGCTGCGTAACCTAGGGTCGGTTTGTGTTTTTAAAGCAGTGGACCTCAGTTTTCACTTACACAAAATGGGAAAAAATCATCATCTAACTTGGAACATTTGTGAAAATGATAACTGACATATCTGTAAAGCAGGTACATAAATCATCTGGCATAGCACAGACAATTATCTTTATTATTAATTATAAATCGTTTAGGTGGATGTTGATTTTTTTCTAATCTTTTTTGATGATCATCTTAACACCTATCAAAACTGATGTTGCATTAATTTTAAGAAAGCTTTGGCTCAATATGGAAAAGAGGCATTTACAATGGTGAATCCCATTGTTCAGTGCATTTACATACCTTTTTTCATGCTATGGATTCTTCGATAATTGCTGTGCTGTCCATTACAGCCGCCACTACTCACATATACCTATTTATTATTTTAAGTTAATTAAAATTGAATGAAAATTAAAAGTTCAGTTCCTTGGTCACTAGCCATATTATAAGTGGCCAGTGGCAGCCATACTGGACAGAACAGGAGAGCACTGTCATACTGCAAAACATTCCATTGGGCAGTGCTAGGCTACAGTGTCTTTTTTCATTTCCCATAAAATCTGCTTAATAATTACATCTTTCTCTTGGTAGGATGGGAAAGATAGAATCCCAGAAGATAATGGAATGCTAGAAACAGTAAATAGTGTTCAGCCTCATCTAAGACAATATTGGTTGTTGAAGTCAGGGGTGTGTGTGCATATGTATACAGAGAACTGAGGGGAAGGGAAAAGGGGGGACAGTGAGATGACATATTCCTTTTCTACAAATACTTATTGCCAGTATGACAACAAAATTATTTGTATAAGAATAAGGGCAAATATAAAATCTATATATAAAATTTAAGGGCAATAAAAATTCTGAATGCATTTCACACTTTCCTATTAAATAGAAGCTTAAGCACTTCTCTTTTTAATTCCATGTAACCACATTGGTGTCTCCAATAACTACAACTTGTAATGAATGTTTGCCAGTGAGCAAAACCAGGCCACTAAAACAGGCAGATGTCACCATTTTCTGGCCCAGGAGTCTACACCCTCAGGTAAACCTCCCCAACACAAGCAGCCTGCCAAGGACCAGAATGATAATTCTGGACTGTCAGTTTGAACAGTGGTGTCTCGCTCTGATGACTTCTGACACCCCAGAAAGCCAGGTAACCACTGTGTCTGTCACTCCCATTCCTGCAGGCGTAGTCCTCTCTCAACTTACTACTCCCCACTTATGGAGGGGCTAAATTCAACCAGGATTACAAATGGTCTTTGTTGAGAAGATCTTTATTCCCCCTTTTATATGAACTAGCCTAGATCCTAGGTTCTGGATTAAGAGTGTTCAGCTAGGCCACAGTCAGAAAATAGACACTACAATTTTCCTAGAGTTGCCCATTTACTCAGCCTGATTGCCTACCATATATTGTATCGCTATATATTTCCTTAAGGTGATAGTCCAACTGAGTTCTTTGCATCTCTGAGTTGCCTCAAAAGAAAATGTAATAAAGAGAGCTGCTATCAATCCCAACTCCTATTTCAAAATTAGACTGTTCCAAAACCTGCATAAATATAGACATCATCAATACATAGAATTTTAGTATAATTCTGGAGATTTAGATGGAGAAAACCATATTGAGGCTTTCTCCAGTATAAGAAATTGAAGATGTGCAATTCCAATTCCAAGGGCTGATATAACTTGTTGTATTGGCAGTGAAAAAGGAGGTGGAAGCACATATGGTGTCTAGGATGAGGGAGGGCAAAGCTGGCAACTATGCACATCCAGAGCCTCTAGAGGATTATTAGAAAGAATGGTTTCCTAACCAAGTATTCTTGAAGATTTTTGTTTTTACATTTCCTGACGTATATACCCAGTAAGATTCACAGCGAGCCAAAAAGATGTGCATTGGAAATGTGTATATGTTTTATTTAAGTTAAGAGTAATGAAATAAATTCTGGTGAAATCTGAAAGCATGAGAAGTAATGAAGTAACCTCCTGGACAGAAAATTGAATTTCATAATAAGACAACTCTTGAAATTGCATTAATTTTTTTAAAAAAGAAACACAGTCTTGGAAAGAATCTTCAGGGTGTTCCCAACTTCCCACTCATTCTGAGTCCCTTTTGCTGGCATCTCAGAATCTCAAGTTAGCTGTCTAGCCTAGCCCTTCAGGCTGAGTGACAGAAAGTTTGCTAGGCCGTGAAGTAGTATATTTCACAGCTGATCAACTGCAATTGTTATACACTTTTCTTAGATTTCAGTTAAAACCTACTTGCCTGTATCTTCTGCCCATGTATTCTAGATTCTGCTTTATGAGTCAAGAGAGAGTTGATTCCTTTCCATATAAAAGAACTTCAGGTGTCTGAAGGAACCAATCACAGCTCTGTAAACTCTCTCCTCCCGCTCGGATGACCCCAACTCCTTTAGCCCCTCATCCCACTCAGGACACGTCCACAAAACCCACACATGTGCTTGGTTAAAAGTGACATCTCTCCAGATGTCAAATTGGCACCAGGACTCCACCAGTCGGTCACAGTTTTTCAGATATTGTCAGGGCAGAGTAAAATGAGACTATTATATCTTATCACACTTAACAATAAAGACACCTCAAGAGCTCAGCACACTTCTTCACATTAACTGCTATAAACATGGGTCTCCCCTATGCCCATCCTATACTTGGACAATTTATTTTTTAATGGAAGTATTAATCTTTACATGCACCCTATTAAATTTCCTTTTGTTTTGATTTACAATTCTATTGTGATCTGATACTGTTATGAGCTTTCATCAAAAATATTAGTTATCCCTTCTGGATTTGTGTCTTTCCTAAGTCTGATCGGACCTTTATCAAAATGCTAATTAGTTGGTAGGCAAATAACAATGACCTTTTTTTACCCTGTTGAATATACAGATCTGTGAATGAGACCTCTACACAATGCGTCATTAAAGAATTCAGCAAATTTGAAGCAAACCCTGAACCTCTGGGAGCTGGTGCCTTGGAAAGCGATGGTGCTGTCCCTCTAAGTGCGCCTTGGTTCAGTAGGACCAGATCATGGATTTAATTGATGTGCCATATTTTAATTCAATTCCACTTTCCCCAGAGTCCTATTAACCAGGGACCAAGGAGATTACCACTAACACATTACAACCACAGCCTACTTCAGAAATTTTTGACATTTTTTTTCCTGTTTAGAGAAAATAGAATGAGAAGAGTAAATTATTTTCCGGGATTCCCTCGGGCACTTAAAAATCTAAACTACATCAAACCATTCTGTGGATCTGAGGAGAAAAATGAAAATAAGTTAATTTTAAATGTACTATGTTCCAGCTACTACTGAAAACAGCCTGAGGGTCAGTGAAAGGAAGAATGAGGGTAAATCACCCAGAAAAGGAAACGCAATTCTTTGAAATTGGAAGGGTGAAGTTAAGGATAGGACATACATATTGGAAGTGAAGAAATACATAAAGTAGTTTCAAATCTCAAACATGTTACCTGGAGAAAAAGAAAAGAAAAAATAAGAAGAATTATTCCTGAGAGCTCCAAAGCAAAGGCCAAAATTTCAAAGCCAAGAAAGAAAAATTTTAAAGTGAGGATTTCCAAACATCTGTCATCTGGGTATATTTTAAAACCCAGGTGGTTTTTCCTGGTGAAGGTCCTTGTCTGTGCAGTTTGCTGCCTCTGTGTTTGCCACTCAAAATGTATCGAAATATGATACTCTTTGCAATTTCTGACTAGCAATCTCTGCATGTGTTGGCTACTGTTTGCTCTAGTAAAAGCCAGTTACGAAGCCATATAGTAGTACTTGTGCCACTCTGGACACATCACCGTCAGGCTCAGAGGATGCTGCCTGGGAATTGGAAGTGGCCAAGGCACTAGAAGACAAACTTTAACTCTGACCTCTGAAGTAAAGGCCTGGAAAAGTAGGGAAACATTCAGAAATCATCTTTGTCTCTTTATGCTAGGGAATGAATTACTATTTCATGGAGCTCTTGGGAGAATATCTGATGGCATGCCAAATTATGGTAATACTTCCAATGTGCAAGTCACTTTGTTTTAAAGGCATTCCTCAAGCTAAACTTCATAGTTTGTCTCTGGAGCTCCATCTCACACATAGCTTCTTTAGTACATGTGGATAACTTTCAGCTTTTGTATAGAAAAATGGTTAAACAATTGCAGTAACAGTGCTTACAGGCACTTCATTATGTGCTTTACATACATTATCACACCCAATCCTTCCACTGTCCCCAGATATCCCTACTGTTAGTTCCGCCATGTTGAGGAAAACTATGCTCTGGGTGTATTTTTAAATGGCTATTTTTCCTCGTCTACCAGAGGCAAGAGGGAAATTTTCTCCAACCTTCACTGTAAGAGCTTGATAAGGCTCCTGAAGGTATAATTCATAGAAGTGTGGCGACCCCCTAAAACTGGGCTCCCCAGAGTTTTAATCTTTCAGACATGGCCACCCTGAGACTCCAGCAGCTCATCAATTTTAGGTTTTCTTACCCAGGTTCTGTTTCACTAAGTTGGGATTCTGTGTTTACCTCTCTGTTTCTCCAGTTTAAGGTGGAGTGGGGGGACCAGCAGTTTTTCTGTGACCTTAATTCTCTGATGATTTTAAGAAAGTTGTTAATTTCAGTTTGTTCAGCTTTTTTCTTGTGTGAGGATGAGACTGACAGCTTCCAGACTCCTTCCTTACTGTCCAGGCAACCAGAAGTCATTATCCCCATGGAATGAGAGTATTTGAGAGGAAGCTAAAGTAGAAGGCTCTTTGTTTTTCAGTGAGTCATCTTGATTTTCTCCCTCAGCCTGTGGACTGAGTCCTCATTACCTGCACCAAATGTGGTCTTCAAAAGTTAGATATGCGGGCCCAGCTAGCTCACCCTTGCCTTCACCAAACTAACAAGCCTCAAACTTTAATCACAGAGAAGACTGGATGAGGTAATAGTGTTTCTTCTCTTTGCTTCTAGAAAAAAAAAATCCTTTCCTTTGTTGAAGAGAGGCATGACCTAAACTTGATATATTTTTTAACGCATTACAATGGTTTTTGAATCTCCTGTGAAATCTCTAGAGGTATACTGCTACAGTGTCAAGGAGAAGGGAATGAAGTTCATCCAACCATGGAAAAATGGTTCCTGTTAGTATCAAAGACCAGGGCTCCCAGCTCACACTGTAGTTTACTCCTGATGTGGTTACAGAGGGTGCTCAGAGAGGGGCTGCGCAACAGAGAGAAAGTGTAAGCAAGGTCTGCCAGGAAGGGACCCACAGTGGCCAGGAGAGCCCTCTGGGCTCCAGGGAAGCAGCCTGGACAACTGCGGTGAAGCAGGGCCCTGGGCCCAGCAGCTCCACGCACATCCTCACCAACGTTGAAGCCAAAGGGTCATTAGTGCAATCCTGGATTGCTGGTGAGCACCTAGCTACTGGTAATCCAGGCCTTATAAATCCCAATTCCTACCTAAAGAGATGTAGAAAAACACTATTCCATTTCTTTCCTGGCAGTTCTGAAATTATGTGTATGTAGACACATCTGTGAAAAAGAGCACTCGACATTGCTGGTGCGATGAGAACATGGGTGAAGAGCTCATGGTCTACGGTCAGGCTGGCTGAGAAGGAATCCCAGGTCTGCTACTTGTATAAACTTGGGCAAGGGTTTTGTTTTGTTCTGTTTTGTTTTTAACTATTATAAATTATAATTTCCTCACCTATAATATAGGTATAATAGTGAGATTATCAAAGTAAAATTGTTGGCACATGTTAAGTCTTTGATTAAGGCTTTATCATCATCTTTGTTATTCCTCTTGCTGCACTGAAATGATGCACAAGTCATTCACTTTCTTCCCCAGATGCCACTGATGCTACTCTCTGAAATGGAAATGGTCGATTTTATAGAATATGCTTCCTCTCATTTCCTAAGTTTAGAGGACAAGAGGTTTTCACACCTAACACTTCCATTCTGTAGAGTTTCATAATTACCAAAATAAACACCTTACAATTACTCTCTCATTTCAAATATTATGACATATATATAGTTTATTATATTTCATATTAATTATAGAAACATAAGTATATGGATATACTATATATAAAGTATATATAATTTATGGTATTTTATACTAATTATATAAATATTATTTTTATTAGAAAGTATTATGTTATATATTTATATGATTATAATATAATAATATCTTACATACATGGTAGTTATCTCCATTGTTTCCCAAAACCTTTCTAAAATAATGGCAAAAGGTTTTTCATATAAGTAAAATTCCATGTAGACAGAAGTAGAAAGGAGAAGTCAACAAAAGCTTTGGGTTTGGAAGTGAATGACTGGAGAAAGGGGAATTCTAGGTTTGTTCAGGAAGTTTGTAAGAACATTCACCCTGCAGTGCCTGAAAGAGCCAGGTGTCTTGATTATGGGTGTGGTTAGTGTGACCAACTCTCTTGGTTTGCCCAGAACTGAGGGCTTCCATGAGACACAGCAGAACTTACAGTGCTAAACCCAGCAAGCTGGGATGGGTGGTCACCCTGGGTCTGGCTAGGAAAAACAAACAGGAGAACTAGTTCAAAGTCCAATCCCCACATACCTTCATGACCCCACATAGCCAAGTAATTATCTTCCCCATATGCAACTTTTTATAAACAAATTTCCAAATATAAAAATATCATCAAATATTCTTGACATTCACATATCCTATATGCAAATGTCAACTTATAAAAATGAAAGTGCCTCTCTCTTAGCAACAAAATGTAAAGAATCCTTTAAAACTTTTCTTATGGATCTGAATAAAATACATACAAGCTTTCTCATCATTTTTTGCTAGCAAAAAATAACAGACATTGTGCTCTCAAATACCTGCTCTGTTTTCCAAGAAATTGTCATCATTGTAATTTTTAAAAACATTAAACATTTAAAAATATTAAATATTACTTAAAAATATTTAAGCCCTTGAAAAATGCCTTCAGGGATTTGCTATAAAGATTCCTTCCAAATCTTGACATTTCTCTTCTCTTATGCCACTCCTTGAAGTGGTCATGTACGAGGGAAAACACCCTGCTGTCCATTCACTTAGGAGACAAATGGAATATCTGGACCAATTTTGAGGAACTTGGGGAGATTCACAGGTGTACGTTGTTTCTGTTGTCCCTTTTCACCAGTCCTTCCACTCAGACAGCTGTTCAATGAATCAAACATTCAAAAGAAAAACCGTTTTTTACTGCCAACATCATAGACATGTGTCACATGAGAGTCATATTCTGCTTATGGGTACTTAACGTGTTCTTTCTTCAAGCTCTCTAAGGCCCTCAGGCTATTTGAACAGAAATGATTCATCAATGTTGGCTTGCAAGTTTCTCTAGTGGATGAGACTCAGACACGCATCTGAGCCACTGGATGACTAGCAAGTAACACCATGGATGAGCTAAAGTTATACTAAAAGCAGGCAGACTAAGGAGACGCTCAATGCCTCACCTCCTAAAGATACATTATGATTCGGGTTCCCAGACCATAAAGAGCTGAGAGTGTGGGAGCAAAGTGACTCTGTCTCCAGGCTTTTCTCAGGAGGCCAAGTAGGCACAAAATGAGACACTTCAGGCTTGCTACACCTAAATTCCTAACAGTAAGACACAATCCAGTAAGCTTATTAGTGCATCAGGGAACTATTGACGCTTTCTTTTTACCACTCAGTAAGTGACTGTGAAGACCTAGAACATTTACTCTAATGGTTTCATTATTTAGTGGACAGAAAAATATTTCATGACCCCAACGAAACTGACCTAACACTTCAAACCAATCTGAAGCACACTGGTGTTGAGAAAGCTGTTTTGTTTCTGCAGCACTGAAGCTGCAGAATTAAGCTAATGAAGGAATATATTAGTTGGCAAAAGAAAATTGTTAAAATAATTTTGTACAATTTTGCACCTTGTTCAAATTTTGGAAGTGTTGTGAGGCCCACAATTTTTTTTGAAATACACAAAGAAAAAATACAGCATCACAAAAACAATAGATCACTAGACATATAATTAAATGATAGAAATCAACATGTGAACATAAATTTTTTTCTCCAGAAATCTACAAGGAATAATCAAAGCACTAATATTATTATTTACATTTATATATCACCTTTTTATAAGAAGCTCACTGTACTTTTTTGGTTTCTCCACAGTACTATAAATAAATCCTATCAAACTCTTTTCAATACTCGAACATCTCCCAAAACCTTATACCCATCTTCGCTTGGCAAGATAACATTTCTACTGTAATAGAAGCTAACATTGAGCTTAAAAGGAGAAGTACAATAACTGAAATGAAGAGTTCCTTAATGGACTTAAAAAAAGGCTGCAGATGGCAGAAGAAAGAGTCAATGAACTTCAAGATAAATCAACAGAAATGGTACAATTTGACAAAGAGAAAGAAAAAATAAAGAAAACTGATCAGAGCTTCAGCGATTGATGTGAAACAGTACCTGAAGTCTAATGTACATGTAACTGTAGTCTCAGAAGAAAAAAGAAGGGAATTAAGAGATGGAAAAATATTTGAAGATACATGGCTAAATATTTTTCTTAGTTGGTGAAAACCATAAACTCATCTCTTAGAAGCTCATTCAACCCCTAAGCTGACTAAATATAACGAAAACTACATCTAGGCACATCATAGTCAAACTGTTCAAATTCAAAGTTGAATAGGAATTCTTGAAAACAAGAAAAAGTGACATATTACATGCAAGGGCACATGAACAAAAATCATCACAAGGGCGTCAGCAGACAGTGAGACAACATAAAGCACTGAAAGAAAAAATATCAACAAAAAATGTTATATGCAGCAAAACTATCACTCAAAAACAAAGGCAAATAGAAAACACTATCAGATAAACAAAAAACAGAGAGTTTGTTATCAGCAGATCTGTACTTCAGGAAATGTTAAAGGAAATTGGTCAGGCTGAAGGAAAATGACACCAAATAGAAACTCAGATCTACAGGTACAGCAACAGAAATGGCAAATAGCTGCTAAGCAAACAAATATGTGTATTTTTTTCTTCTGTTAATTAAGAAAATACATATGATTGTTGAAAGCTAAAATTATAAAACTGTACTGGAGGTTTCTAACAAATACAGATGTAATATATATGACAACAATTTCACAAAGGATGAGATAAATTAAATTATGTTACTGAAATACAATAAAAAACATATTTTATGTGAAGGAATATAATATTAAGTATACTTTAAAACAACTTGAAAATGGATATTATAATCTGCAGAATAAACACTAAAAATATGAAAAGATGCATAGTTAATAAACCAACAGAGGAATTAAAATGAAATACTTAAAAATATTTAGTCAAAAAAAGGTTAGAAAGAGGAAACAAAGGAACAAAACACCAGGTAGGATAAATAAAAAGAAATAGCAAGAAAGGTTTAAATCCAACCACATTGCACAACTGCAACATATAAAAATGGATGAATATTTCAATCAAGAGCCAAAGATTTTTCACACTGGCTACAAATGCAAACCTACCTATATTCTGACCATAAGATTCACACTTTAACTATAAAGACACACATAAGTTGAAAGTAAAAATTTGAATATATATATATATGTTGGCATGCACATATACCATGAACACATTATTAAGAAAGCAGGAGTGTCTGTATTAGTATCAGACAAAATAGACTTTAAGACAAGGAGTATTTCCAAAAATAAAGAGAGACATTTTTTAATAATAAAATGGGAAATTTCTCAGGAAAACACAATTATAAATGTGTGTAAACCTAATAAGAGAAATTCAAAATATATGATGCAAAAACTGAAAGAACTAAAAGGAGAAATAAATAAATTGAAAATCATAGGTGGAGATTTAAAAACGTTTTTCTCAGGAACTGATAGAACAACTAGATGAAAATCACTAAGGATATCGATTGTAGCAATAGCATACAACACGATGACCTAACTGATTTTCACAAACTACTGCAATTCACGATTGCAGCATGCAGTAAGCACAGTAGGTGTGGAACGTTCATGAAGTTAGACGACATGCTAACCTGAAAACAAGTCTAAAAATGTTCAGATAATTGAAATCTTAAGTAATATGTTCTCTGGTAGCATTAGAGTTTAATTAGACATCAGTATCAATAAAGTATCTAGAAAATACCCAGGTATTTGAAAATTAAACAATGGATTTCTAAACCCATGGGTTTAAGGAAAACATCACAAGGAAATAAACAAATGTTTGTAATAAAATATAATGCAAATAGTACACTCAGAAATGTGTGGGAGTCAGCTGAAGTAGTACTTGGAGATTTATCATTTTAAATGCTTCTGTTCATTAGAAAAACAATTATTTAAACTCAGTGAACTTAATTTCTACTTTAGGAAGCTTGATAAGGAAAAGGTTCTACTAAAGCAAGTATAAGGAAATAGTTGTTTTTTAAAATTCAAATCAATGAAATATATAATAAACAATGGAAAAGTTTACAAAGGCAAAAGTTGGTGCTTTGAAGACAGAAATAATATTGATAAACATCTAGTGAGACTGGAAAGAGAGTTAAAGAACTCAAATTATCAATAATACAAATCAAAGAGGGGATATCCTTAGAGGTCCTAGAGAACTTAAAGGATAATAAAAATATTTTGAATAACCTTATGTCAACAAATTTGAAAAATTAGGTAAACAACAAAATTTACCAAAATTGGCCCAAGATGAAATAGAAAATTTTATGTATGCATAATTAGCTTTTTCTACTGTTGCCATAATGGATGTCTAAAACAATACCCAATTATTATTTGAGTCTGAAGTCTGGACACAGTATGACTCATCTGGGTCCTCTGCTCACTCTGCTCAGGCCTTACAAGTCCAAAATCAACGTGTTAGCTGAGCTGGGTTCTTACCTGGAGGCTCCAGGGAGAAATCCACTTCCAAACTCACTCAGGTTTGTTGGCAGGATTCAATTGCTTGTGGCTGTAATGACTGAGGTCCCTATTTTTTGGACATACAGCTTTCATCTTTATGCCAACAACCCTCATGATTCAAATCTTTGACTGCTCCTTCTGCCACATCTCTCTGACTGCCAGAGAAAGATCTCAGCTTTTAAGAGCTCATTAGATTAGGCTGGACTCAACTGATAATCCAGGTTAATCTCCCTATTTTAAAGTCCATAACATTAATTACATTTAGAAAATCGCTTTTGTTAAGTATCATAATTTATTCACAGGTTCCAGCAATTAGCCCACAGATATCTTTACCGAGCCTATTCTCCTTACCACAGTATACTATAAACTGAATCCAGCAATACATAGAAAGGACAGGGTATTATGACTAGCGGGGGTTTACCTAAGGAATGCCAGATTAACTCAAAAAAACAATCAAAATAGTCCATCAGAAAAAAGATTAACCAAATAATCATCCCAATACATGCAGAAAACATATTTGATGAAATTCAACACCCATTTATGTTAAAATAAATACTCTCAGAAAACTAGTAACCAAGAGTTTTCTTCAATATGATAAGGATATTATATCAAAAACAAAAACAACAAAACAATTATTGCTAACCTTAAATTTAATGGTGAAAAATGGAAGGCTTTCCCCCTAAGATCAGGAACAAGGGCTTATGAGCTCTACTCAGCAGTGTACTGGATGCCCTATCCTGTGGAATGAGATATTAAAATAAAAGGGAGGTCATTGGAAAGGAAGAAGTAAATGTTCCTTATTTGCAAATATTACTGTTTATGTAGAAATTCTTAAGGAATCTAAAAAAACTTCTTGAAATAATAAGTAAATGTAGCAAGGTCACAGCACACAGTCAAGACACAGAGATTAAAGTAAGTGTATAGAGTGCAGATATGGACCCCACCTACAATGAATGACCAGATTTCATTAAAAAAAAAAACTACCATTAAAAGCACTATTAACAGTATGAGTAGTCAAGCTACAGACTGCAGAAAAAAAAATATATGTAGCTGAAAAAACACTAGTTTCAAAATCATATAAAGATTTCCTGCAACTAAACAATAAAAAGACAATCCCTGATAACAGACAAAAGGCTAACCAGACACTTCACAAAGGAAGAAATACAGATAACCAGTAAACAGATGAAAACATGCCAAACATCAATCATCATCAGAAAAACGCAAATTCAAATCACAATGACGTACCACAAAACTTCCATTAAAGTGATCAAAACTAAAAAGGGCACTGACACCATATGTTGTTGAGGATGTGGAGTCACTCGAATGCTTAAAACATTCTGACGAGAATGTAAAATGGTATCACCATTTTGGCTAAAGATTTGACTGTTTCTTATAAAGTTAAACATACACAAGCCCTTTATCCCAGCAATTCTACGTCTAGGTTTTTACCAAGAGAAATAAAAACATATTATTATAAAAAACCAATATGATAATGTTTATAACCTTAATCATAATAGTTCCAAACTCAAAATTACTTCAAAACCCACCACAGGAGAATAGATTTCAAAAGCATGGTAGATTGATGTAACAGTATAATATGCATCAGTAAAATGTACTGAATTACCAATACATGCAACAATAGAGATGAATCCCATACACATTACCCTAAGCAAAGTAAGCCAGGCTCAAGAGTACATACATATGCTCTACTGTATGTTCATATTATACATTTTACAGAACTACATTAAGTTCTAGAATAAATAGAACTGATTTATGGTGAAAAAGTCAAGACATTATTGTATTGGTGGCTTAACTGGAAAAAATATATAAATGAAGGAACTTTTGGGGTTGATTGGAAATGTTCTATACCTTTACAGTGGTGTGTTACACAGGTATATCCATTTAACAAAATTCATCAAATCATTCATTTTTTAAGATTTGTGCATTTCAATGTATGTAAATATCTAAAAAACTATAAATAAACAAATGAAAAATGCTAAAATCTATACAATTCCAAATAAACCTAAAAGATTTAATTATCAAAGGTACACTTGGTAAGAAGCTGTGACCTACTAAGATGGTTCTTCTAGAATCTCTGAACCAAATTCATGAGTGAAGAAAAGGGAAAATGGCTGGATAACCCTTAACCTACACAGTATTTTTTCAGATGGCACAACTGTTTATACTTAGCAAGTTGAGTGTTCTTGGTGTAAGAACAGTCCCAGAGAACCCCATTCCTTAGCATAAAAAAATATATTTCCCTCTTGGAATATGATGGCAAGGAAAGGAATATCCAGTTCCAGTATAAGCTTAGAATGGCAGGGGGAAATTGTAGTTATGCCATGTAATAAATCCACAACTTCTTGGACTGAAAAAGTGGAAATGAAAAATCATTCTTATAGCACAGAACTTTATTTTTACTATAGGTTAATTCCCCCTCTCTATCCTCTACTTTACTTTATAGAAGAAAGATAGAGACTTCAGGAATTTGTTCAAATAGAACAGAAAAGGAGTTTTTGTTTCTCCAATGTCAGCTAGGGGGTTTCTCTGTTTCTGTAATGGATAAGGACTAAATTTCCACTTCCTATAAAGACAAAGGGATCATCACTAAGACTGGATATGGTCAGAAATTCAACAATGAAATGCAAAATGCCATGTAGTTTCCATAGCCAAGTGAAACAAGAATATTAATATTAATCCTTTGTAAGTTGTTTTTGTATACAACATGGCTATATTTAATATCTATTATGATTTTCACTTCAACTTCATCTTCGGCCTACATCTATATTCTTTCTTCAATCCTGCTCATTTTTAGCCAAACAACCTATTTTGGGCACTCTGCTCCATCCTTTGAGCAGATGTTTTCTCTTGGTTTCCTAAATTGCAAAAAGGACTCTGCATTATGAGATGACCTAGAAAGTTTGTGTATAACAAAAATGAAGACTAAGCATTCAGTCAGAAACAACAGATTCCACTTTGGTCCTGCAAGAGAGTGAGTAAACCTACAGGAAGTTCAAATCCACAAGACAGAAAGCAAGCGATCTTTAAAACATTGGCCTCTCTCAACTATCTGGCTAAATTTATACAAGTTTATTTTACAAACAGAAGATTGGGACAATTTTCCTTTCTTCTGAGCCAAATGAATGAATCAAATTATATCAATAGTGCCCTCATTCTTTCTATCAACCTTTTGGGTCTTCTTGGGAATCCCAAAATAATAGAGTAAAGAACACGGGCTTTCTAGGTAGAAATCTGGCAGAATTTTGACTGTATTATATTGGGGAAGTTATTTAATCTGAACAAGCTCCAGTTATCTTGCCAATAATTCGGTAATGGTGATATCTAGGATGGTGTTATGTTTCATACACACACACACACACACACACACACAAGCATAATAATATCTGAATACAAGGAACAGTGCTTGGTACAGACAAAGCACTACATAAACTGGAATTTGTTCAATCTGGCTTGTGAATAAAATGACAATATGTTCACCAGAGTCTTGCCCTCAGGTCATGAGCACCACTATTCCCCAATTGCATTTGGACCTCAGGATTTATGAACACACTGAATGAGAAAACACAAAATGACTATCTCCTGCATTTAAATTCTAACTCATTATTTGGAATACTTACCAAATGCTATTCCTGGTTATTTAGTTACAAAGGAAATGCAGACATCAAAGACTATCATTGTGTATTATTTAGTCACTATAAAAAACAATTATCATCCCTCAATTCATAGTTATTCTCCAGAAAAAATACATATATCAAAGAGAACTACCTTGAACAGAACACCACGTTATTTATATAGGCACATCAAATTCTTTTTAAAAGACATTATATAGTTTTTGAAAAGGCTTATTTGACTTAAGAAAATATAATAAATTTGGAAATCAGCAATTAAAGAGCTCATTTTTGTTTCACATTAACAAATCAAGTATTTTAAAATGGGGAAAAAAATCTCTTAGGATAATGAAACTATAGAACGTGATTTTGCTTATGACTCATTTTCCAGAAACCTAAGTAAAAAATTGTTGGGGGAGGGAGGGAGGGTGAATATTTAAAATGATGATATGGTTCAGTCTTTAAATGGAAGGAAATAAAAATGTTAACTATTTATCTTGTTGCATTTTTATATATCAGTCACCTGGAATGTGATCCTGAAGTATGGGTGCTGAAGCATAACTTGCCACTTAAAAAAATAAAATAAGTATGTTGATAGTATTTCGTCTTCTTACCATTGCATAAGTTTGAAAACCTGATATAATGGATGGAGGATCATCATAATAACAATTTACTTGTTAAAGTGAATCAATGAATGTGCTTTAATTAAGTATACTACAGAAAACATTCTTTGATTTCTTAAAATGTACATGTAATTCATAATAGAATTCACGATATTCATTTAAATTTTTAAATTTCAAAAATCTAGTCCAATGAAGAAAATATACCATAAATATGAAATAACTCCACTCACAAGAAAACTAATTTTGTTACATATTTTTACATTAATTCATTAAAGTTCTGAAAAAAAGTGGAATTATAGTGTCTACTACATAGTTGATATGAAATAACTGAAAATATTTTCCAAGGAATCAATTTCCTATAGTTCTGTAACATTTTTTAATAACGCTTCTAAACATTCCAAGCAACTCTTGTAAAAAAATAAATATGAAGATGAAGTGCAGTTAATTTTTTAGACAATTTATTTTGTTTTTAGATTATTTTGACAGAAAAACTTTAGTGCATAGATGGGTTGGCTTTAAATATAACAATCTACCTTTAAAGACTATTGTCAACGCTTACTTACAATCAAATATGATTAATTTACCAGTTGGCACCTGGCAGTGCCTCCAGTAATGGAAAATTATCATAAGCTAATATATCTTGATTACAACAGCCTGCACCTTTATTGTCTGTCCAGATCCTTTTCACATCAGGTCTACAATGAAAAGCTGTCACAAACAGAAGTATTAGAAGATACACAATGGGGCCACTGTTTTCTGGAACAAATCAAATTTTCAATAAGTCATAGGTAATTTGAGGGCTTCCATTATAAAATATTTCAACAATTAAACTCTACAAATTTCTTTTCATTTAATGGCCGGTCAGTGTGTATCTTAATGTACATAACCCATAAAATAAATGAAAAGTGAATCGAAGCATATGTTTGAAGTCTTTGATTCATGAGGAAAACAGGTGGAAAACGTTTAAGCAAGAATAAAAGTCAGACATTTATATTGTTGGATTTGGCAGCAGAGGTGGGTTCTCAAGAGGGTCAACACGTTCCAAATGGTGTGTTCCCTTCTCCTCTCAACCCATTCATAAAGTGTCTTCCGTTACGCAAAGGGATCACTCTGCTTGATTAAAGACAACAGGCTAATGTTTAGCGTTAAACTGCTGTACATACAAACGAGAAAGCATCAGTAACCTTTATTTAAACAGAAAGCTTAAGCAAGATACTTAGGCAGAGGCACCTTGTAGTTGAAAGAAGCAAAGCTAAGAATGTGACTGAAATGTGCAATCAGAACGTACCACAAATGGGCACAACGTTCAGGAAAGCTCAGAGAGCGTTCTCCAAAACGCATGGGTAAACTAGTTGTGTAGACAGCAATACAGGGCTAGCATAACTCAGGGATGGGTCAAGCCCCAAGGTGTTTTCCCCCTGACTACTAAGTCCCCAACTGAAGAAAGGGGACATTAGACACCCTGACGCTGGCTTTTCTTTTATCAGCGCGCTCTTTCCAAGCGGAATTTGCTCCATCCGACTCCGAAGAGAGCGGACAACCGCGATAACAAACCAGGAAAGCCTGGAGGATCAATACCAATACAAGACTACATGTTCCTCTGACTTTTGTTTGCTCGGGTTTACATTTTAGACAGACACTCTCACCCTCCTTGAGGATCCAGGGAAGATAATGAATACCCCCATCTCTCATCAAGACAGCCCCACCGAGGGTAGAGGAACCGAACTCAGTCTGCAGGACCGAGTCGGAGCCTCATCTCCGCGGGTGGCCGCCTAGATCTTCCCTTAGGTCCGGCACAGTTTGTGCTTGGAGCAAGGGAGAAAGCATTTCTCTCAATTCCTCCCGAGGCCACACTTTCTGTATAAACCCACCTGCATGGGAGCTTCGTGTCTCATTGTTCTCAAAATGTCCTTTCTTTCTGGCTACGACAGCGCTGGCCCGAGCGCCCGGTCAAGCGTGCACAGCCGGCGCGCTCCACGCTCCACACTCTGCACTCTTGGGGTTCGCAAACCGGCTTTAACATCAGCACCGGAGCTGTCCCCTCTTGGCGCCGCACGCGCGTACTCGCCGGGAGCCCCGCGCGCTCCTGGGAGTTGTAGTTTTGTGTTGCGGAGCTTTTCCACAAACCCGCAAGTGGTGAACTACAGATCCCGGCAAGGCAGCATTTTAAACACGCTGTCGACTCGGCCGCGGAGCCTCCCTTCTCCTTTGGAATACCTTCTAGTTGTTACCGCTCTCAGCCTTCTAGCCCATTTCTTCGCAAGGTGCAGGCGAAAGCGACACCAGCTCACCTCAGCTGGGGATTTTTCTTGTCTACTTAACGCTTTCCGAAGCTAGATTGTGATTTCCTGGTTAGGAAACGCACTACCTTGAGCTTATTCCCCCTACAAACGAAACCTGCGCTGCGTTTTGGGACTCTCCCGCCCTACACCTCCCCATCTCAATCTGGAAACTTTTTACACTTCCATAGGCAGAGTGGGGTGGTTTTACACTCTCATTCAACAAACACGGGGAAGAAGGATCATAAATAGCACACATAAAGTGGTTTACTGGCACAATTCCATTGAGAAGGCGCGCGCGCATACACGCACCAAAGTCCCGTCAAAGCGGGATTTCGCGCAAAGCCTACACAGGACCTCCCTCCTGCTTACCTTCCCGTACAGCTCCATTGCAACTCGGGGTTCCGAAATTCTCAGTAATCCCTCCTGCTACAAATGAGGTCAGGGTCTTACGCAGGAAGCGAAGCTAAATGCACAACACAATGGAAGGGGTTGGGGTGGCGGCTGGCGGAGGGAGAAACGTTGGTCGTGGAGCGAACAGCTGATGCAGATAGATGGCTTCTTTCCTCTGGAGGGGAAGCGCAGAGTCAAGAGCAGCTGCAGAGAAACGGCTGAGAGCGTCTCTTAGGAAGTGCCAGGGTCACGGTCGCGCTGGGCAGCTCCTCCCCAGGCCCTCCCCCAGGCACCTTCCACCGTCATTAGAGAACACACACTGTCCTTGCTGGCCGCGGACTGGAGATCTGATAGAGCATTGGGTTATTTACCCAAAGCAAGACACATAAAATGAACGTATTCATCACCAGAACCCAGAAGCACCAACACAGAATGAGATAGGAGACCTCTATTACCTTATCCTGTCCTCTCGTTAACACAGAATCATTCCTGACACGACAATCATACTACTCCCAGACTTGTTAAAAAATTGTTTTGAAATCTGCGAACTGTACTTTTATTACACGTGTCTTTTCCCTTCGGTTGTTTAATATAAGTGACTGTCCATGTTCTCTGTACCTATCTAGGGACAAATGTTTCCCCTTCAGAATTCATCAGTCTGGTAATGATTCTTGCCTTTCGCATGGGGTCAAAATGATTTTATTGGAAGCAGAGGGGCGAGAGAATGAACTTGGCATTGGCTAAGAGGCATGAAAGTAATAACTTGAATCAGCTTTAAACGTCATTGCATTAGACAAAGTAGTAGAACGGAGGCTCTGAAACTTACAAATGTGCTTGAAAATCTGTTGGGGAAGGTGTTTAAAATTCATATTCTCAAGACATGGGTAGAAATTCTGACTATATGTGATGAGGTGTCCTGGAATTAGCATTTTATTTATTAAAAAAAATTTTTTTTAATAATTTATTTTGGATCATTAATCTACAATTACATGTGCAATATTATGATTATTAAACTACCCCCTTCATCAAGTCCCCCCCACCAACCCCATTACAGTCACTGTCCATCAGCGTAGTGAGATGCTATAGAATACTACTTGTCTTCTCTGAGTTGTACAGCCCTCCCCGTGCCCCCCAACATTACATCTGCTAATCATAATGCCCCTTTTCCCTCTTATCCCTCCCTTCCCACCCATCTTCCCCAGTCCCTTTCCCTTTGGTAACTGTTAGTCCGTTCTTGGGTTCTGTGAGTCTGCGGCTGTTTTGTTCCTTCAGTTTTTTTTTCTTTGTTCTTATACTCCACATATGAGTGAAATCATTTGATACGTGTCTTTTTCGGCTTGGCTTATTTCACTGAGCATAATACCCTCTAGCTCCATCCGTGTTGTTGCAAATGGTAGGATTTGTTTTCTTCTTATGGCTGAATAATATTCCATTGTGTATATGCACCACATCTTCTTTATCCATTCATCTACTGATGGACACTTAGGTTGCTTCCATTTCTTGGCTGGAATTAGCATTTTAAACAAACACTCCAACAATTCTGATCCAAGTGGTCCTCTGCTATACTTCGAGAAACACTGCCTTAGAATTTACATGTAAGAATTTGTCAAAAATACAAACCTAAACAATTTTACAGACTGACTCAATAATGCAACAGCAATGTATTAGGAACCTACCATATTCAAAATGCCCCATAAATTTTAGGTTGGCTTTTGATTTTCTTAGGAAATGTAAGATCCATTTTCTAATCTTGTAATCAGTGAAAATGTAATGCCATATCAACTAGGTAAATAATTTTTATAACTACTCTATAACATTTAAAAATTCTCCCTCATGGTTGAGGTTATGTGATGGTTAGAGCAAGTTCACTTAAATTAGCTAATAACAAATAAAATGAAAAGATAATAGGGAAGCCAATATCAATATGTTTTTGTGGTAGCAACTTATTAGAAGACTCATGTAATTTTAAAAGATCTATATAAAGTGTACCTCTTCATAAATTTTTCCAAGAGATACCAACAAAATAATACTGATACCTAATGTATATAATTATCTAGAATTTAATAATGAACATTTGCACAGCTACTTAGAACATTTTTCTTTGGAAGAATTTCCTGTAATATTTTTTACTATCATCACCTGAAATTCTCAGAATTCAAAAAGTCTGATATCACAGAACATATTTGTATACTACAAATACTGAACTGTTACAGATTTACTGTTCTGTGAGAAGTTCATCCTTCCTTAATACTTTACTAAAACAATACACCTCCTCAGTTTTCTGGTGTGTGTTTTATTTGTGGAGGAACCCATGAAAATTGAGTTGTAAAAAAAAACTAAAGTAGTGAAAGGTTTTGGGGAACAAGATTCTGTCCTGTTTCTCATGTCTTAGTTGGGCATTTAAATAGATGGAGGGAATAAAAAAGCTAACCAAGGATCAACTAAACAAACAAAAGTGGACTAGAGCTGATTATCTCCCTAAAGTCAGAGGAAGAGCACTTTAGCTTTGCTTGAAATCAAGCCACTGTCTATAAGTTTCATTCTCAAGGTCACCAGATGGCTGCTGGAGCTCCAGCTCTTACATTCACGTTCTAGTCAGCAAGAAGGAAGAAAGAATGGAGAAGGACATTTCCTCATCCCTACCCTCATCCCTGTAAGTTCACCAGGGCTCCTAGAGTTCACAATGCCTAGAACTTAATCTTCCCACCATACCTAAATGCAAGGGTGGCCAGGAAATCTAGTCCCTATTGTGGGAACATATGCCCAACCGATAATCAGGAATTCTGTTACAGAAGAAGGGAAGAACAGGCACTGGGAGACAGCCAGTAGTCTTTCCACAGGGCATCAGGGGGACTGTAAGATACAGTTTGCTGTTTTTTCCCTTTGGCAATTTTGCTGAAATGTAGATATCCAATTGTTTTAAAATTTACCCATTCCCAGTGATCTCTGTAATTTAACAGCAAATGAAGCCTTAAAATCAATGGATTACCCAAAAGTTAGAATATTCTGGCTCTTATTAAAGAAACAGGGAAAAGGAAAGCTTCCATTTACATATAAATCTGTGGTTAGGAATTGATATTAAATAGATTTCAAAAGGCAGAATATAATTAATAGAAGGCAAAAGGGCCACCAGTGAATGTCATGGAGTATGTAAATGAACACCTCCCCATATTAGAATGTAGAGCAGGCTCAAAAGTCCTGAGGCCCAGAGAAGGTGAATTACCCAGCATTACATAGGTCATAGAGGGATAAGCTGGGGTGAAAACTCTGACATCTTTGTCTTTGTGTACAGTTCTCTTTTCTTTTACCCACATCACTATTCATTATTGATTTGCTTTTTGCTATCTTGTGTTTATCTAATTACTAATACTCATTTTGGTGTATTTATTTATCTAGTTTATTTATTATTCACTTTGTTGTTATCACTCCATGTCTTTGTCAGCTCTTCCAAACAGTAACATTCCATCAAGTAGGGTCAAATGAGGATAATTTATTTGGCTAAACAGAGTCAAGAATCTGGGTAATTAATTAAGTATTAATTACTAATGATGATACTGGTTATATCAAAAATAGCAATAAAGATGTTGTTCCCATCATTGTCATCATCTCTGTTAAGACTTCCACTGAAAAATAAAATGACTGAGACTTGATGTAAGATATAAGGATGTCACTGGGGTTTCACCTTCTCCCTCTTACCAGCCTTATTCAAACCCACAGAGCAAGGATGTGGCTGGCTATCTAAATCTAGATATCTCTAAGGCCATTTCCAGTCAAGCAGGAGGTTTTTCTGGACTGAACCCTGTTTTACCTTTGTCTGACTCACTGTGTTTGGGCTGGCTTTGATTTCAACTTTGCGGAGCATCCATATCAAGAGATGCTATTGATCGTCTCCTGTTCCCTTTAGAAGAAATTAAACATTTCCATGCTGATTTCTTTCTAAATTAAATGGAAAAATCATTTAAACTCATTCCTGCTCATGATGTTTCAAACCTTATAGGTAATCAATATAACTAAGGTGCTTTGTAAAAAATAAGTGCACTACAACTGAATGAAAGGAAAATGTTTTCTTTTATAATATAAACGATATTATTAATGATAGCTAACCTTTCCTTCAGCACCTACTCTGGGATAGGGACTCTGTCTTTATTTTTTCATCTAATCTTCAACAATATTGCAAGGTAGTCTTACTAACCTTATTTCACAAAGAAGAAGATCAATAGAGAGGTTAAGTATTTTGCTTATGGATACCTAACTAGAAAGGTGTGGGCCAGGATTTAAAACTCACGGTAATCTGAGTTCAAAGCCCAGACACCTGCCCATAGTTTTTCTCATGAAAAGTAGTGTTGCTTAAAAACAATTTGTTTTATAATCTTTTACAGAGAAGCTTTCCTGGACTTTGTTGTAGTTTGATCTTGCTTGAGAATGAGAATACTACTTACAGTCATCTCATGGGGCGACAGGGTCACCTATATCTTTTCATATAACACTTTTTAATTTGAAAACTGTCAACATTTTCAGGTAAATACTGATTAATTTGATTCACTAAAAATATTATTTAATGAGTTTTGTATCAAATTCAGATATTTTGGTGAAGTGTATATATTTCCAGCTCATAGATGACAGTTTTAAAATAAACAGATTATAATTATGAGAGAAACAGAAATGTACTAAACAATAATAATCCCCACATTTCATACAAAGTCCTTATTCAGCTACAGGTTTCAGACTGGTATTTTTAGGTAAAGTTTATGTGACCTACATCTTTATTAAGCCTTGGAGTACTCCAAAGAGAGAGATATCACTATCTTATCATAAAGTCACTACTTTTGTACAGCTATTACAACTTTTGCAGACAATTTTATATTTAACTAAAGACCCAACTAAATTATGTGGAGTTTAGACATTAAGTTTTGTACCTTTAGGCTTCTGACCTGTCAAACAAGAGTCGATCCAACATACTGACTCTGAGAACAGAGGGGGGGCCCCAGTGTCTCTTAGAGAAAACTTGCAATGGTATGGAGTGTGTGTGTGTGTGTGTGTGTGTGTGTGTGTACATACTTGGGGCTGGGAGTGGGAGTTTGGGGACAAGATGGAAGAGCATACTGTTGGCATCCAGTCAGACTACGTATGACAGTCAGCCTACCTGACTTCAGTAGCTGGGTGCCTAGAGTTACTTACCCATAACTCTAAGCTAAGCTTATACATCAGAGCCAAGTCCAATTAAGAAGAATGAGGTACATGAAAAATACCTATATCCTGAACTTCCAGCCCATTTAAAAAGTGACCGACTGGACTTCCGGGAGATGGTGGCGTGAGCAGGGTGGCAGAAATCTCCTCCCAAAACTATATTTATCTACGAAAATACAGCAAATACAACTATTCCTAAAAGAGAGACCAGAATACACAGGAAAGCGCACAGTGTGCAGCTATACCCAAGAGAACTCGGCACCCCAAGAGGCGGGTAAGATACGGAGCCGCAAGCCAGCGGGACCTGAACACTCACCCACCCCAGCACACCGGCGGGAGGAGAGGATTCAGAGCTGGGAGGGAGTGGAAGTACACCCCGCAAAATAACCAGCCCCGGTGATCTGTGCGGGGAGCGCTGACACACATTGCGTGGTGTAGTGGAGATTGGAGAGACGGGGGGGAGGATCTGAGCAGGGAGTGCTCCAGGGTGCTTGCAGCCGGCTCCTGGGAAGGAAAAAAAGAAAAACAAAAGCACTTGCTTTCTTCAGAGGTCTTAAAGAGACAGGAGGCCAGCGGAGGAGCTGGATTGCGCCGGCACACTCAGCCCAGCAGGCTGGGAGTCCTGGGGAGTTTTGGACCCCTTAGCTGGCGACTGGGAAAGCGTGGCTGCAATTAGACTTCTCACTGAGATCAACAGCCTCCTATTCATTCCCACCCCGGCCAGAGCTATAAAGGGCCCTGTGGAGCGGCATGGCCACAGCTGCGGAATAGTGGGGCAACAGCACCATCTACAGCATCCCCACAGAATCTACTCCCGGTGGGCGGTTTTTTTTGTTTTGATTTTGCTCTTTTTGTTTTTCCTTTAATTTCTTTGTTTCTTTTTTTTTTCTCTTTTTAAATTCTTAAAGAGCCCAGCTGACATATGTGGCAACTACCAGCGACCACTTCTATAGCCATGAAAAGACAGAGGAATATGGTCCAGACTAAAATTAAACAAGACAACCCCAGAGAGGGAGCCTGAAGGGATGGAAATGCACAGTCTTCCTGAAAAAAAATTCAGAATAAAAGTCATAACCATGCTGATGGATCTACAGAGAAATGTGCAAGAGCTGAGGGAGGAAGTGAGGGAACTGAGGAAAGACAATGCAGAAATCAGACAAGCGATCGACAGGCTTAACAGCAGACTGGATGAGATGCAAGAGACTGTTAATGGAATAGAAATCAGAGAACAGCAATACAGAGAGGCTGAGGCAGAGAGAGCTAAAAGGATTTCTAGGAGTGAAAGAATATTAAGAGAACTGTGTGACCAATCCAAACGGAACAATATTCGCATTATACGAGTACCAGAGGAAGAAGAGAGAGAAAAAGGGATAGAAAGTGTCTTTGAAGAAATAATTGCTGAAAACTTTCCCTCGCTGGGGAAGGAAATAGTCTCGCAGTCCACCGAAGCTCATAGATCTCCCAACGCAAGAGACCCAAGGAAGACAACACTAAGACACATAATAATTAAGATGGCAAAGATCAAAGATAAAGACAGAGTATTAAAGGCAGCTAGAGAGAGAAAAAAGATCACCTACAAAGGAAAACCCATCAGACTATCATCAGACTTCTCAACAGAAACCTTACATGCAAGAAGAGAATGGCATGATATATTTAACGTTATGAAACAGAAAGGCCTCAAACCAAGAATATTATATCCAGCACGAATATCATTTAAGTATGATGGAGGGATTAAACAATTTCCAGACAAACGAAAGCTGAGAGAGTTTGCCTCTCATAAATCACCACTACGGGATATCGTAAACAGACTGCTCTAGAGGGAAGCAATCCTAAGGCTAAAAAGATGTCACCAGAGAAAATAAAATCATAGCAAAGAAAGCAGACCATCCAAATACTAACTAAAGGCAAAGAATAAAACACCTAGCATATAAAGAATGGAGGAGGAAAAATAAGAAGGGAGAGAAATAAAGAAACATCAGATGGTGTTTACAATAACTTAACAAGAAAGTTAAGTTATATTGTTAGACAGTAAAGAAGCAGCCCTTGAACATTTGGTAACCACGAATCTAAAGCCAGCAATGGCAATAAGTACATATCTATCAATAATCACCCTAAATGTAAATGGACTGAATGCACCAATCAAAAGACACAGAGTAACAGAATAGATAAAAAAGCAAGACCCATCTATATGCTGCTTACAAGAAACTCACCTCAAACCCAAAGATATACACAGACTAAAAGTGAAGGGATGGAAAAAGATATTTCATGCAAACAACAAGGAGAAAAAAGCAGGTGTTGCAGTACTTGTATCAGACAAAATAGACTTCAAAACGAAGAAAGAAGCAAGAGATAAAGAAGGACATTACATAATGATAAAGGGGTCAATCCAACAAGAAGATATAACCATTATAAATATATATGCACCCAACACAGGAGCACCAGCATATGTGAAACAAATACTAACAGAATTAAAGGAGAAAATAGACAGGAATGCATTCATTTTAGGTGACTTCAACACAACACTCACTCCAAATGACAGATCAACCAGACAGAAAATAAGTAAAGACACAGAGGCACTGAACAACACACTAGAACAGATGGACCTAACAGACATCTACAGAACTCTGCACCCAAAAACAACAGGATACACATTCTTCTCAAGTGCACATGTAACATTTTCCAGAATAGACCACATACTAGGCCACAAAAAGAACCTCAGGAAATTAAAAAATACTGAAATCCTACGAACCAACTTCTCAGATCACCAAGGTATAAAACTAGAAATAAATTTTAGAAAGAAACCAAAAAGGCTCACAAATACAGGGACACTTAACAACATTCTCCTAATTAATCAATGGGTTAACGACCAAATCAAAACAGAAATCAAAGAATATATGGAGACTAATGACAACAACAACACAAAGCCACAACTTCTGTGTGACTCAGGAAAGGCAATTCTAAGAGGAAGTATATTGCAATCCAGGCCTATTTAAAGAAGGAAGAACATTCCCAAATGAATAGTCTAAAGACACAATTACTGAAATTGGAAAAAGAAGAACAAATGAGGCCCAAAGTCACCAGAAGGAGGGACATAATAAAGATTAGAGAAGAAATAAATAAAATTGAGAAGAATAAAACAATAGAAAAAATCAATGAAACCAAGAGCTGGTTCTTTGAAAAAATAAACAAAATAGATAAACCCCTAGCCAGACTCATTAAGAGAAAAAGAGAATCTACACACATAAACACAATCAGAAATGAGAAAGGAAAAATCACGACGGACCCCACAGAAATACAAAGAATTATAAGAGAATATTATGAGAATATATATGCTAACAAGTTGGAAAACATAGAAGAAATGGACAGCTTCTTAGAAAAATACAACCTCCCATGACTGATGAAGCAAGAAACAGAAAAACTAAGCAGACCAATCACCAGCAACGAAATTGAATCAGTAAACAAAAAACTACCCAAGAACAAAACCCCCGGACCAGAAGGATTCACCTCTGAATTCTACCAGACATATAGAGAAGAAATAACACCCATTCTCCTTAAAGTTTTCCAAAAAGTAGAAGAGGAGTGAATACTTCCAAACTCATTCTATGAAGCCAGCATTACTCTAATACCAAAACTGGACAAAGACCTCACCAAAAAAGAAAATTACAGACCAATATCCCTGATGAACAGAGATGCAAAAATACTCAACAAAATATTAGCAAACCGAATTCAAAAATACATCAAGAGGATCATACACCATGATCAAGTGGGATTCATCCCAGGGATGCAAGGATGGTATAACATTCAAAAATCCATCAACATCATCCAGCACATCAACAAAAAGAAGAACAAAAACCACATGATCATCCCCATAGATGCTGAAAAAGCATTTGACAAAATTCAGCATCCATTCATGATTAAAACTCTCAACAAAATGGGTATAGACAGCAAGTACCTCAACATCATAAAGGCCATATATGACAAACCCACAGCTAACATCATACTTAACAGCGAGAAGCTGAAAGCTTTTCATCTAAGTTCGGGAACAAGACAGGGATGCCCACTCTCTCCACTGTTATTCAACATAGTACTGGAGGTCCTAGCCACGCAATCAGACAAAACAAAGACATACAAGGCATCCAGATTGGTAAAGAAGAAGTCAAATTGTCACTATTTGCAGATGACATGATACTGTACATAAAAAACCCTAAAGGCTCCACTCCAAAACTACTAGAACTAATATCTGAATTCAGCAAAGTTGCCGGATACAAAATTAACACACAGAAATCTGTTGCTTTCCTATATACTAACGATGAACTAACAGAAAGAGAAATCAGAAAAACAATTCCATTCACAATTGCATCAAAAAGAATAAAATACTTAGGAATAAACCTAACGAAGGAAGTGAAAGACCTGTACTCTGAAAACTACAAGACACTCCTAAGAGAAATTAAAGCGGACACTAAGAAATGGAAATGCATCCCATGCTCTTGGCTAGGAAGAATAAATATTGTCAAAATGACTATACTACCTATAGCAATCTACAGATTCAACGCAATCCCTATCAAACTACCAACAGCTTTCTTCAGTGAACTGGAACAAATAATTCTAAAATTCACATGGAACCACAAGACCCCGAATAGCCAAAACAATCCTGAGAAGGAGGAATAAAACAGGGGGAATTATGCTCCCTGACTTCAAGCTCTACTACAAAGCCACAGTAATCAAGACAATTTGGTATTGGCACAAAAACAGACCCACAGACCAGTGGAACAGAATAGAAAATCCAAACATTAACTCAAACATATACAGTCAATTAATATTTGATAAAGGAGCCTTGGATATACAATGGGGAGATGACAGCCTCTTCAGCAGCTGGTGTTGGAAAAACTGGACAGCTACATGTAAGAGAATGAAACTGGACTACTGTCTAGCCCCATACACAAAGGTAAACTCAAGGTGGATCAAAGACCTGAATGTAAGTCATGAAACCATAAAACTCTTAGAAAAAAACATAGGCAAAAATCTCTTGGACATAAACATGAGCGACTTCTTCATGAACATATGTCCCCGGGCAAGGGAAACAAAAGCAAAAATGAGCAAGTGGGACTATATCAAGCTGAAAAGCTTCTGTACAGCAAAGGACACCATCAGTAGAACAAAAAGACATCCTACAGTATGGGAGAATATATTCATAAATGATGTATCTGATAAAGGGTTGATATCCAAAATATATAAAGAACTCATGCACCTTAACAAACAAAAAGCAAATAATCCAATTAAGAAATGGGCAGAGGACATGAATAGACACTTCTCCAAAGAAGAAATTCAGATGGCCAACAGGCACATGAAAAGATGCTCCACATCGCTAATCATCAGAGAAATGCAGATTAAAACCACAATGAGATATCACCTCACACCGGTGAGGATGGCCAACATCCAAAACACAAACAACAACAAATGTTGGCAAAGATGTGGAGAAAAGGGAACCCTCCTACACTGCTGGTGGGAATGCAAATTAGTTCAACCGTGTGGAAAGCAGTATGGAGGTTCCTCAAAAAACTCAAAATAGAAATACCATTTGACCCAGGAATCCAACTCCTAGAAATTTACCCTAAGTCTGCAGCAGCCCAGTTTGAAAAAGACATATGCACCCCAAGCTTATCACAGCACTATTTACAATAGCCAAGAAATGGAAGCAACCTAAGTGTCCATCAGTAGATGAATGGATAGAGAAGATTTGGTACATGTACACAATGGAATATTATTCAGCCATAAGAAGAAAACAAATCCTACCATTTGCAACAACATGGATGGCGCTAGAGTGTATTATGCTCAGTGAAATAAGCCAAGCCGAAAAAGACAAGTATCAAATGATTTCACTCATATGTGGAGTATAAGGACAAAGAAAAAAAAAAAACTGAAGGAACAAAACAGCAGCAGACTCACAGAACCCAGAACGGACTACTAGTTACCAAAGGGAAAGGGACTGGGGAAGATGGGTGGGAAGGGAGGGATAAGAGGGAAAAGGGGCATTACGATTAGCAGATGTAATGTTGGGTGGGCGGGGGGAGGGCAGTACAACTCAGAGAAGACAAGTAGTGATTCTATAGCATCTCCCTATGCTGATGGACATTGACTGTAATGGGGTTGTTGGGGGGGACCTGATGAAGGGGTAGTTTAATAACCATAATATTGCACATGTAATTGTAGATTAATGATACCAAAATAAATTATATTAAAAAAAAGTGACAGACTGGTTTCCTAAGAAGGGATCTTACAGGTAGTCTAGCTCAATCCTCCCTTTTTATGGATAAGAAATTAGATCTCACAAAAATGAAATGTCCTGCTTAAAGCCCCACAGGTAATCCAATGCTCTTGAAAGGCTTCAACAAATATTGGAAAGAAGACTATCCTGGAAGTATGTTACAATTTATCAACATAACCAATTTATATGCATATCAACAATTTTCATGGAAGTATTTGTAGGTTTACACGTTTTAATTTAAAATCAAAAGCCAAAAAGGTAAGGCACCATCCTCCTCCTCCTCCTCTAGGGGGCTCCAAACTCATTTAGGAGACCAGATATATAAACAGATAGAGATATCAGTGGCAGAGATACAAAACAGTGTCTGATTAGCTGTCTGCCACTCTTATCACTAGTAACTGCTTTAAAGATTTATAGGAGAGAGTAATCAGTTCAACTTCTATAGAGAAGTAAATTATGCCTCTGGATAAGAAGATCAATTGTAAACGTAGAATGAGAGACAGAGACAAGGAAAACTTCAAAGGAATTTAAAGATTATTTAGTTCTTCTTTCTGAGTTTGCAGATTAAGAAATCAAGGGGCAAAGATGGGTAATGACTCATTTAATATCACACTAATTAATAACAGAGTCATGACTAATACACAATTAACATGACATCAAGACCAGAGTTCTCTGTAAATATGCAACATCTCAACAATCACTACTTTGGACAGCAACACTTATTTGCTGTCTCATAACTTGACCAATCTTTTGCTCAAAATTCATGAAATTACCAGACATTAAATCAGAAGTCAAAAACCTCCTCCAGAAAGATATGTGATCTGATGGTTATATCTCCTATGCTGGTGAGAAATAGGGTATAAGATCTAAGGAAAGTTGAAGTATAATACTTTCTTATTCAAACAGGGACTTATAAAATATTTTAAATTTTATTGTTTTTCAAATATGACATGATAATAAAGCTACTGAACAAATGTTTTATTATTTTTCTAATTAAAATTAAATTTGACCCAAGTCCCCATATATTCATAGTTGCAAAGTTCAGTATAAAAAATGATTTGACAGGAGTAGGAGTGAAAGTTTCTTCTTCCTGGGTCCTTGAAATGCACAAGAACCTTGGAGAGCAGGCAAGACAGTAAAATGGTAGATGCTGAACATCTTCAATGCTGCTCTTTTTCAGGTCAACATAGCCATTTGCAGGCAATTAGTACCATCTCTTCATAACAAGCTAAACCACAGAGATCCTGATCAAAATTCCAAGGTCACAAGCACATAATGTATCAGTTATTTTTGCTGTGTAACAAACAACCTCAAAATATAGTGATTTAAACAATGATTGCTCTTAGTTCATGATTCTGTGGGTCGACAGTTGAAACTGGGCTTTGGTGAGCTGCTCTTTGTCTCAGGTGGGTTCACGCCTACCTCTGTGGGCAGCTACATGTCAGCAAAACGGTTTTGCTTCTTGGCATTATTCAGCTATTAGATGGGGGTTTGAAGAGGGACTAGGCCATGTGTCTCTCATCTTCTAGTAGGCTATCTCAAATCTGTACACATGGAAGCTTTTCAGAATTCTAAGAGACAAAGCAGAAACACACAAGGCCTCCTGAGGTCTAGATTACCTGGCATAGCGTCCCTTCTCCTGCATGGGACTGGCCAGAGGGAGTTACAGTTCAGCTCAGATTCAAGAGGTGGAGAAATAAACTGTACTTGATGAGAGAAGCTGCAAAGTCACAATTCAAAGAGACTCAGATACAGGAAGGTGTGGATAATGTGGCCATTGTTATAACAGAGGAAAAAGACTATCCTGGAAGTATGTTATGATTTATCAACATAACCAATTTATATGCCTATCAGTAATTTTCATTTAATTATTTGTAGGTTTACATTGAATTATTTGTAGTTTTTTTTAACTAAATGAATTTTAATAGAAAACAAAATACAAAATAACTCTTTTCAGAAAACCAAAATATTTAATCCTTTTCCCACAAATCAGAACTTGCTTTATCCTCAAAGCATAATTTTATATGTGAGCGTGCGTGTGTACCTACTATTTCACGAAGGGTTCACTGACCTGCCCTTGCAATGCAGGAGGTGGGAGTGGATGGTCTCAGGAGGAAAAGACATAGAAAGAGCCACATCTCTGAATAAATCGTCATCTGGAAATCCAACATTTTCTATCTTTTGACTTTATCACTTCAAATTCTTTTCGTATCTTTATCACAACCTGTCATTTCGGGAAGAGAGCTGCTAAAAGTGCAGTCACAAACAAAACCTGTCTCACCCACCATCACTGCAAGAACCCAGGGCTTCTCGATCCCCCACCCACTTTCAGAACACGTCAGCCAGAGTGATCAATCTGTCACCCAGAAATTTTCCCTTTCTCCCAATACATCGTGCTACCAAATTTTCTGAATTCTCTCTGAACCTCAAAATCCCACGTATCACAGCCAGTGCCAGGAGTAAGACCTGAAAGATGAGAGCAGAGAAGGCCCCTCTGCCATTGTAATAACCTGCCATGCACAGGTCAGCACTGCTTTGAGGCTTTACTACTTCAAAGGCTCTATGTTCCAGTGAGACCTGCCTCTGCTGCCCCTGATACCAGAACTCCACCGCCTTCAAGGTTTTCGGAAATTTATGAATCTCACAGGGCCCCTCTTCAAACTTGAATCACACTACTTCTGTTGTGATTAGTTTTCTCTTTGAAAAATCCTGTTTAATTATTTACATGGAACTAAAGCTTTAAATAACAAAGGTGTGTTAAGGAAATGCCTTCAGGTACACCCAGGACAGTTGACTACTTTTTCTCCCAGATGTTAACTACCTTCAGAAAGTCAGGAAGGTAAGAAGTCCTAGACAGAAGACCTCAGAGGCCTTGTCATCCCCACTGCAAGGAAAAAACACCTTTCCTTCTTTCATGATCACCCTATGGAGAAAAAGGGACTCAGTCATTTCTCAATAGCTATTCTGTTACATCTAATTCTGTTATTCTCCCTGCCACAAAATGTATAGGAATCTGAGCTAGAAATATTATCAATCATCTCCGAAACAAATTTTTGTAAGCAATATCTTGTCCACTCAGGTGTTACCTACATCAAATAAATTTTTTTCTTCTGTGTAATCCTTTAGTTCTTTCATAGTCTGTGTATGTATGTGTTCCTGGAAGGAGGATCATTATAAAGCACACATTTAACTTTGGTTTAAACAATTATAGTTGAAGTATACTTTATATTGTCGTGACTTTTTGAAAGATGCATTTTTCTAGATTTTATTTGCTAATGACACTGATGTAAACTATAGTTTTCTTTTATTGTAACAAAGACCTCTTCAAGGAGAAGCTTATTAAACTATTAAAAGTCACTTTAAGCACAGACTCCATACTAGCATAGATTAGCACCATGTCTTTAAGAAGTACAGAGTATTCTATAGGGAGGAACATGAGAGTGAGGAAGCTGTACTTATCTAAGGCTCACTTTATACTAGGGACTGTGTTAGACATTTCATATAATCCAACTTAATGTTTATATTAGCAAGAGACAAATACAACTATTGTTTGCACCAGCAGGTGAGGTGACACAGTCAAACTGGGTAATTTGTAGAAAATGCTATCTACAGAGCAGTGGTAGTGGAGACAAAAACCAGTGATGGTGGCACAAACCAGGAGATTGACAGCTACTCAGGTCCTAATACCCTGGGACTAAAATCAATAGGGAAAGAGCAAGAAGTTACACCCGGGTAGCCAAGGCCCTGGAACAAGGAGAAGTTGCGGTTGAAGATGGAGCCTGTAGTTGAAGGAAATAATCAATCCTTCCACCTTCTGTCTCCTGTTAGCACTCCATTGGTTGAACGCAATGAGGATCCAGAGCCTGTTGATGGAGTCCATGTACTCAGCCTCCTAACACACAGAGCAGGGTGGGGAATGGTAGACTAGAATGGGGAAGGAGGGCAAGTAAAAGGTGTCAGCACATTTTCCCATTTTAAAGATGAGCAAATTTAGAATCCAAGGAAACAATAACTGCCATAGGTCACAGAGGCAAAATATAATTTGAACTCAGATCTTTATAGTTCTCTTTGTATTTTACAGGCTAATTACTTTACTGAGTTTGGTAAAGAGAAAAAAATATTTATATTTTCATCACAGGGAGTATTTTTCCAAAATTCCAACTCCATTTCCTTCATTTAACTTTCCTGCCCTTAACATGCCCACAACTACACTGTGAGGGATGGTTACTTTGCATCATCATGTTAGGCAGAAAGACAGAAATGAGTGGGATGAAAAGGAGAAAGGGCCCCCCAAAGACGACTCAGGGAGTTGATCAAATAGAACCAGAAAGCCAGAAATGACTCAAAGAGTTAATCAGATGAAGCCACAGGGTCCAAAAGTGACTTAGGAAATGTCCAGGGTCCCCCAGATAAGAAATATCAGAGGCACAAGCATAGCACAGCCCCTGTCCCCATTTCACCAATCAGAACAAGCCTAGAGAGCTGACCACTGTCAATCAAGGACCTCTCTGCACCGCCAAAACCATATAAAAGAAGCCTCAGAATGAGCATCCAGGCCTGCCTGTCTTATCTTAGGCAGGCCTGCTCTGCTACTCTATGCAGAGTATATTAAAACTTACTTTGCTTTCTTGGCTTTGGTCTCTTGTCTCACTATACCTGACTTCCCTGTGACACAGAGCAGAGTCCTTTCCTTCCCAACAATCACATTTCACCTGGACCCTTAAGTTATCTCTACATGCCATTATCTGCTTTGATTGTTTCCTGATAAGAACAATTCTACTACTACTAACAGTTCAAATACTCAAATCAAGCAATATTTTTAAATTACTTGATATGCACCACAGTTGTTATGCAACTGTGTATATGCAACACTTTAGAGACTACAATTGACACATATGACATGGCCTTTCAGCTCTTGTAATCTTTTTGTTGTTGTTTTTAAAGCATTGTATGGATCAATAGACCAGAGGATCCTATTTGACTTGTTCACTACTTTTTAATCAGTTCTTGGAACATAGTTGGCACTCAGCAGATTTTGATAAGTAACGGAAAACAAGAAGATATAATATCCTGGAAATCAAATATAATGAAGCTCAGAAAGGTGGGTCACACATAGTAAAGGATTTGGAGGCTTAGGGGGATGAAGATCAGGGAATATCACAAAGGCTGAGGAAGCGGTTTTGAAAATGGAGATGTTCGAAGGAACTTTTGGAAAGATGAATGAGTTTGATGGATGTAATAGGGAAAGACATTTGAGTACTTTACAGGGGACTTTGGGTACTTGAGAGGAGGCTAGGTTTTTCCTGCAGGAAATCAAGGCAAACATGATAAAAGGGGAAAGTTTGTGCTGGAAGAAGCCACCCTGGCCCTTCTGGTGCCTTTACTGGTCTGTCTCCTTCACTCCCCTCCTCCCGCTCTGGGGCACCCTCCTCCCCTGAGGCTGTCTACTGTTTCACGTTGCATAATATTCAGGAAAACCTGCCTGTCCTGCCTCCCTTCTCAGCTCGAGGCTTTGTTTAGTGACTTTGAGCACTAAACTAAGAATTTGTTTTAGGATCTCAGCGTAGCTCTCACTCCCTCCCTCTGGGAAGGTTTTCTTGACTTCTCCAGGCCCCAGGTGTATTTGTCCCTGGACTCCTATAGTGCTCAGAGCTTGTGCCCCCACAGCAGTTACCGGAGTGTATCGAACTGGCTTATGCTGCAGCCGTTCTCCCCACGGTAAGTGGCAGGAAGTCTGGAACCATCTCCCTGTTGCCATAGGATTTATGAATGACTATGCGTTACCACTAAATCAGAGGGAGGACTTTTTGTTACGTTATGAACAGGATTCTACTTATCTTCTCTCAAATGCTGTATTTCAAGTTGATGAAGATGCTTGTTTTCTGTAAAGGGGTTTTTGGAACAATTACATTGTAGGTGTAGCTTGGAGTAGGACTAGCTTGGTTTGGGATATAGAGTGACTAACCATCTTGGTTCGCCCAGGACTGAGGGCTTCTTGGGGTATGGGAATTTCTGTACTAAATCCAGAGAAGTCCTAGGCAAACTGGAGCAAGTTGGTCTGCCCTACTGGGAAATAAAAACAAATAATAATAAGCCTTCTCTATGCACCATGCTACACCTGTAAACCCTAGCTAAGGTTGTGTTAGTGCTACAAAATGTAATTTCTGATCTTGTTTTCTCATCCCTTGACTAATGGAGCATTATGTCTTAGTGAAAAAGCATTTACATTCACCCTATGTATAGTAACCAGTCAAGACTGAGAATTCTTAGGCTCTGTCAATTTGTGTCGCTTTTAGCATACCACAATAATTGGTTTTCTCAAAGTCACCTGTTTGGCCTTATCATATAACTGATTGTAAGAATTTTCAAGTAGGGAATTTTCCTTTTATATGTTTAGACATTTCATTATGGATGGATTTGTAGGAATTATTTTTGTGGTTGTTGGTTTGTTGTTCTTAATTCTCAGAAGCCACTTGAGGGAGAATTACTTTTATCACTCAGAGGAGATACTGGGTTGGAACATCGCATTCACATCCAAGCACATCAGCACCACTTGAATTGAACCCAAGTGAACTGAAATTCGGTTAAATTCACTCCATTACTTCTTTACTGGGTTCCTCGGTTTTTGCCTGTGGCAAAAGGGAGTTGAGGGTGATATACAACAAATACACAAGATAAAAATACACAAGATTTTGAGGAATTGATTTTCTTATTCAGGAAATGAGGTAGATACAATAAATAATATTGGAAATATTCTCAGTCTAACACTCCCAGCCAGGAGATTGACAACTGCTCGGCTCTTTCATTAGCTTAGAATCCATGAAATGATTGTAAGTTTTATTCATGCAGCTCAAATGATTTTCTGGATACAGATATACAAGAAAAAGTTTTGCCCCCTATGAGTTTTATGTTTTATATGCTTGAGAATAATTGCAGCTTATATTGCTGGCCTCTATTACTTATAGATCACAGGCACAAATCAGACAAACAAAATCTTAAGTCCTTTTTTTGAGGAAAAAGTCTACTAGTACATTTAATATCTGGCTTTTCAGGAGAGTTTACTAAGCTTTTTACATGTCCTATTTTATCATTTTCTCCTCCATAAAACCTATAATCACTATTATGATCCTTAGATGAGAACCTATAGATGAGAAAAATCTGTTTCTAGACATGGGAAGTTTAAGAAGCTACAAGCTTACGCACCACACCACAGGCCTTTCCCATGAGTGAATATGTACCACCACCATTTTATGATGAGAAGTGGTCTACAGGATAGTTTTTAAAATTTTGGATAATTTCATGTCATATAAAAGAGGTACTTTGGTATTTGATTTTCTAACCACAGAACTTGTGAGTCCCTTAATTAAAAAAAAAATTACTCCCAAACCAGTGTGTAAATTATCAATTGTCCTCATTAGACCCATATTCAGAAATCAAATCTTGTAGTTTTTGTAAGAATGCCAATCCTAATTTCTACAACATAAATTTTGAATTAAGAAAATTATCAATGAAAAAGATAATGAAAACAGAAACATAATGTGCAATATGAATTATGTATTTACTTATTTATTTAAAAAGTTAATGTTTTCTAAGATTTATTAGATTCACATATTGTACACAAAGCACATATGCTCCTTTTTTACATTATGTTTTTTTATGTTCAAATAAAACACTTTCCCTTATATAATTCTGATTAACATTAGTTCAGACTTCCGGGAAGATGGCGGTGTGAGCAGGGCGGCAGAAATCTCCTCCCAACACTATATTTATCTACGAAAACACAGAAAATACATCTATTCCTAAAAGAGAGACGAGAATACACAGGAAAGCGCACAGCGTGCAGCTACACCCGAGAGGACTCGGCACCCCAAGAGGCGGGGAAGATACGGAGCCGCGACCCGGCGGGACCCGAGCCCTCCCCCACCCCAGCGCACCAGCGGGAGGAGAGGAGTCAGAGCCGGGAGGGAGTGGAAGTGCACCCCGCGAAGTAGCCAGCCCCGGGGATCTGCGCGGGGAGCGCTGACCCACATTGCGCAGTGCAGCGGAGATTGGAGAGACAGAGGGGCAGGATCTGAGCGGGGAACGCGCCAGGGTGCTTGCAGCCGGCTCCGGGAAGGAAAAAAAAAGTACGCGCTTTCCTCAGCGGTCTTAAAGAGACAGGAGCCCAGCGGAGGAGCCGGATCGCCCCAGCACACTCAGCCCAGCACGCTGGGAGTCCTGGGGAGTTTCAGACGCCTTAGCTGGCGACTGAGGAAGCGTAGCCATACTTAACACTTCTCACTGAGATCAACAGCCTCCTATTCGTTCCACCCCTGCCAGAGCGACAAAGGGCCCTGCGGAGCGGCACAGTCACAGCTGTGGAATAGTGGGGCAATAGCGCCACCTAGAGCATTCCCACAGAATCTACGTCCGGTGGGCATTTTTTTTTGTTTTTTTTGTTTTGTTTTGTTTTTTGTTTTGTTTTTGTTTTTCTTTTCTTTCTTTTTCTTCTTTTTTTCTTTCTTTCTTTCTTTTTTTTTCTCTTTTTTTTTCTTCTCTTTTTAAAGTCTTAAAGAGCCCAGCTGACATACGTGGCAACTATCAGTGACCAAATTATACAGCCATGAAAAGACAGAGGAATATGGTTCAGACCAAAATCAACCAGACAACCCCAGAGAGGGAGTCTGAAGGGATGGAAATACACAGCCTCCCTGAAAAAGAATTCAGAATAAAGTCATAACCATGCTGATGGACCTACAGAGAAATGTGCAAGAGCTGAGGGAGGAAGTGAGGGAACTGAGGAAAGACAATGCAGAAATCAGACAAGCGATCGACGGGCTTAACAGCAGAATGGATGAGATGCAAGAGACTGTTAATGGAATAGAAAACAGAGAACAGGAATACAGAGCAGCTGAGGCAGAGAGAGATAAAAGGATTTCTAGGAATGAAAAAATATTAAGAGAACTGTGTGACCAATCCAAACGGAACAATATTCGCATTATAGGAGTACCAGAGGAAGAAGAGAGAGAAAAAGGGATAGAAAGTGTCTTTGAAGAAATAATTGCTGAAAACTTTCCTTGCTGGGGAAGGAAGTAGTCTCGCAGTCCACCGAAGCTCATAGATCTCCCAACAAAAGGGACCCAAGGAAGACAACACCAAGACACATAATAATTAAGATGGCACAGATCAAAGATAAAGACAGAGTATTAAAGGCAGCTAGAGAGAGAAAAAAGATCACATACAAAGGAAAACCCATCAGACTATCATCAGACTTCTCAACAGAAACCTTACAGGCCAGAAAAGAATGGCATGATATATTTAACGTAATGAAACAGAAGGGCCTCGAACCAAGAATATTGTATCCAGCACGATTATCATTTAAATATGATGGAGAGATTAAACAATTTCCAGACAAACGAAAGTTGAGAGAGTTTGCCTCTCATAAACCACCACTACAGGATATCTTAAACAGACTGCTCTAGAGGGAAGCACTCCTAAGGCTAAAGATGTCACCAGAGAAAATAAAATCATAGCAAAGAAAGCAGACCATCCAAATACTAACTAAAGGCAAAGAATAAAACACCTATTATAGAAAAAATGGAGGAGGAGGAATAAGAAGGGAGAGAAAGAAAGAAACATCAGACTGTGTTTACAATAACTTAAGAAAGTTAAGTTAGATTGTTAGATAGTAAAGAAGCAACCCTTGAACCCTTGGTAACCACGAATCTAAAGCCAGCAATGGCAATAAGTACATATCTATCAATAATCACCCTACATGTAAATGGACTGAATGCACCAATCAAAAGACACAGAGTAACAGAATGGATAAAGAAGCAAGACCCATCTATATGCTGCCTACAAGAAACTCACCTCAAATCCAAAGATATACACAGACTAAAAGTGAAGGGATGGAAAAAGATATTTCATGCAAACAACAAAGAAAAAAGCAGGTGTTGCAGTACTTGTATCAGACAAAATAGACTTCAAAACGAAGAAAGTAGCAAAAGATAAAGAGGACATTACATAATGATAAAGGGGTCAGTCCAACAAGAAGATATAACCATTATAAATATATATGCACCCAACACAGGAGCGCCAGCATATGTGAGACAAATAATAACAGAATTAAAGGAGAAATAGACAGCAATGCATTCATCTTAGGAGACTTCAACTTTCCCTCACTCCAGAGGGACAGATCAACCAGACAGAAAATAGATGGTAGAAGGCACTGGAGCAACACACTAGAACAGATGGACCTAACAGACATCTACAGAACTCTACCCAAAAGCAACAGGATACACATTCTTCTCAAGTGCACATGGAACATTTTCCAGAATAGACCACATACTAGGCCACAAAAAGAACCTCAGTAATTTCAAAAAATATTGAAATCCTACCAACCAACTTCTCAGATCACCAAGGTATAAAACTAGAAATAAATTTTAGAAAGAAATCAAAAAGGCTCACAAATACATGGAGACTTAACAACACTCTCCTAATTAATCAATGGGTTAACGACCAAAATCAAAACAGAAATCAAAGAATATATGGAGACTAATGACAACAACAACACAAAGCCACAACTTCTGTGGGATGCAGCAAAGGCAGTTCTAAGAAGAAAGTATATTGCAATCCAGGCCTATTTAAAGAAGGAAGAACATTCCCAAATGAATAGTCTAAA